>PYAF01002945.1:195673-228922 GCA_007407185.1 Glycine tomentella | reverse complement strand
ATATTGATTGGTAATTTACAAATTCATAACTAATTTAACTAAGTAATATAATTCAGATACTAATTTAACAATTCACTCGTATTTATACTATAGGTAAAATATAAATATATTACAATTAAAAATATTATATGTATATATATATATATATAAGATTATATGTATCTTTTATAAAGAAAAACAATTTTATTCAAATAACATAAAATCTTATAAGCAATAAAAATATTCATTTAAGTATTGAATGTAATTATATATTTAAGATTCAAATTTAAGATTATTAATTAAATTAAAATAATTTTTTATCAAATAGTATTAACTTCATGTTATAATTTATACATATATACGAATACAATTATACAAATGTTAATTCATGTAATGTTAAAATTAAGTCAGATATTTTTTTTAAATGCAAGTCAGATACTTATGTTAAACTAAGGTTCTTGAGCTCATTTTTTGTTTTGTTTTTTTTTACCTCTTGCAATAAGAAAATGGCTAATACTCAAAAGGAAAAATTTAATGCTTATAATCGTTTTATTAAGTTTAAAAAGATTTTTTTTTCGACAAAACAGAATTGTCTTTTTCAGTTTTTTTTTTTTATAAAAAAAAAAGTTGTCTTATATAAATGAAACGTTTATTAAATTTGGGCAGTTGGGGGGGGGGGGGGGTTAAATTACAAATACTTGCTTTGATCTTTATATTTATTGTAAATTAAATTATGAAGTTTTAATTTCAGAAATTCTCCCAATTGAACTTAAAATATTTAGTTAATCAATAAATAAAACTTATTCTAACGAATTATTAAAACATGTGACTTTGAGTTTTTGAAATATTTACAGTCTACTTTACAAAAAATAAATAGAATTAGGCAAGTTTCAAATTTTCCTTTTCATTGTTTAAGATTAAAATACATTAAGAATTGGTGTTTATAAATAATAAAATAAAAATTATTTTATTATTTATATTAGGAATGTTATAATTATATTTTTTTAGTAATTTATATTAATTATGTTAACACTTGGCACTCATTGGCAGGTAATTTTAGGAAGAAAAAAAAATCAAAGAAAAAGATTGACAGACGAGACGAAGAAAACGCCGGCGCACGGTAGATGTCATCTCTGGGGTCCATGCTAACGAGTACGCGTGGCTACCTATTCCACCATCCCCTTGTCCTATTGCTCGCCCTGTCAACTCAACCATTCTCTAATCTCTCTCTCTATTTTTATATATCTTTTTTTTTTTTTTTAGTTTTTCTACACTTCTCTTCCTATATATTTTTGGCATCAACCTACAGTTGGTTGGGCTAAAAGTGAAATGGAATCTCTCAATAAATATATTGATTTCAAGTATTTTAGACGGATAATTTATGATTAAGAGGAGAAATTTTACTAAATTTAGTCAGTGAAATTTTTCAGTAAAAATTAATTATTGATTAAATCAATAAATATTTTGCACCTATTATATGGTTACTAAAAACTATAACGTGTTTATTTTTCAATTTTTAAAACAAAATGTTACTTTATCCTTTTAAAATATAATTTAAGAAAAAAATAATCATAAAATAGTATTAATTTAATTTATAAATCATGTAATCTTATTTAATTAGAAAATTATTAATTTGGTTTCTTTTGTATTTTTTTTCTTTCTAAGAGAGAGATTTGTATTTTGTTTTTGGCTGCGTTAGATCAGAGATATTTAAATTTGTAATAAACTTATAAACCTTATAATATAGAAAGAAAAACAATGAATTGATTTAAAAAAGGGAATAAAGTGTAATTTAAGGAGATAATTTTATAATTAGGAAACAAATTGTAATCAGAATTGTCTAAAGAAAACTACATTCGTAAAACTTGTGATAAATAATTAAAATGGGTGTTATTATTTAAATCCTAACATATAGATAATAATATATAGTTTATATACTTCAATAATATTTATAACACCTTTTTCTGTCTCTTTCCCACTATCAGCACTCCACGAGCGATCTTATATTTAAGGTTACATCATTGCCAATAGTATGTGCATAAATATTTTTCAAAAATAAATTTAAAAATTATTTTTTATTTATGCATTCAAATTCCCTTTTAAAAAAACAATAATCTTTCACTATCGTACATGCAGTGGCAGCATGCATTTAGTGTTATTTTCAATCTAAAAGAAAAATAAAAAAATATATCATAAGATCTTTTCCTCTTAAAAAATAATTCTAATGTTTTGATCCAAAATCTTAATATATAGCATCCCTATTTAAGAATATATATATATATATATATATATATATATATATATACTTCGGAATTTGTTGAGCAACTGTAACTAGATTAAACTGATTGTAATTTTCATTTATGTAGTAATACTCTAAATTACACTTCTATTAGCCTCTCCATCATGTAATTAGCACTTTGTCCAATGGGATTGAGAGTGACATCCCCTATCTCACCACTTTTATCCATAAAATAACAAACAAACTTTAGAATTGTATTTTAGCTTTTTGTTTCATTTTATTTTCAATATTCTTCTTTCTCTTGTATATATATGATCATTTTGGTTTGACGGGGCTTTGTTTCTTTATTTCTCTTTTTTTAAGTTTTAGGGTAGTATAGAGGGTAGCTAGGGAGAGTAAGCATGGGGTTGGAGATGTCACTTGAAATCATGTGTGTGCACCCCACTATGCTAACCCACATTTCTTTTTCTTATTGTGCACGACAAGGCTGAGATTTCATCAAATATACTCATATTTCATCAATCAATTCCCTTGTGTTCACATCAACCAAAATTACCCAAGCATCACACATTATTGTACATCTCTAAACCAAACAAAACCAATCTTACAAATTCATAGGAAGAAGAAGATCAAGACACATCATCTTTGATATTGGATGGTACTTTAGGACTTCATCAGATTTTGGACAGGACATTTTTTTAGCAAGAATCTCAAAAGCATCATAGTTGCACGCTTCAGCATCATTGTGTTCTTTAGTATGTAAAAGGTATAATCAGCATATTCTTCTCAATCAAACAACTCTATATATATAGTTACTACTTATATATTTCACCTATTCTTATTAAATTGAATTTTATGATTTTATTTGATTTTAACTATGTTCAGTATATTGCATAAAGGTGTCCAATTTTTTCAGGGTTATTTCAGAACTATTGACTCAAAGAGTTTGGATATCCAAAAAAAAAAAAAAAAAACAAAACTACATGGTACCGTATCACAATCTTAATGCAGAACAACTATATTATTAATTAAATATTAGCTTGGTGCAGCATTTATATAACTTGCATGTACAATAACATATATATTATATTGGCTTACGTAGTTCTGGCAGGTTTTGGGCCACTATATATCAATAATTTGTGGATATATAGATAGTGATTCATTTTTAATGCCAATTGGCCATGTATCTACATTACTGTCACCAATTTTATATAAGGGCTAACACAAAATGTCCCTTGTCACCAAAGTTGTAATAATGTTATGTATTTATGTTGCAGCTGTTGCTGTTATTCTGGTAGTGACAGTTGTGATGGATTATCCAATCACAATTTGTAAACTCTCTTGAAGTTATCTGCAGTGGCAGATTGTTTAATTATTACAATACCTGATTCGATTTTATAATGGCTTAGTGCCACTGCCATTTAACATCTGCCACTTAGTTTGATTGCATCCTAATACAATCATATATGATAGTTAGTAGTGTGCTAGTTCTAACCAACTGTGCTTCAAAGTGACCCATTTAATAAATCAATATAGGCACATATTTTTAATGTTAGAGAAATAATTGTGTCTAAATCCTTGGGCTTCAAGTGATTAATAGCATTTAGAAAACTATCTTGCCCCTATGATCGCATAAAAGTTTATATTATATATTATACAAAAGAAACCAACTAACTAAAGCTTTTCTTTTTGTTACATATATAAAAGTTTAGGTAAGTTGGCAATATGTTTGATTTGTAGGAGATTTTAGGATAATTGATTTCGTTTTAGACAGCGATAAAAAAAAAAAAAAACTATTTGTAACTTTCAATTATTTACATTTTAATGGGTGTTGTCTGATTCTAAGGCGAAATCAAATACATGTGAGTTATTTACTTATGACTTAGAACATTACCTACTTAAAGTTATTTACTAATAAGATTTTCACATTAATAATTTAATTTGTACTCATTTTTATCAAATGTAAGATTTAGCAATTGAACCAACTTTCCATGACTAACTAAAATAATGTTGAAGTCTATAAAGCAACAAATGTGTCTAAGAAAAGGGAATTCATTAACTGAAAAAACAACACATGTCAAGAATATTGATCATTTTCTTTATAATAAAACCAAAGCAAGCTAAACTAAAAAAGAAATATAAAAAAAATGAGTAGTATTAGAAGAATATATGATATTCCCCCTTTCTTTTTTCTCCCCAACCATGGGATAACACATCATATATGAATCCCAAATTGAGGTATAGTAAAAAGCAATATCATAGCCCAAATTATTATTATTTGATATGCTGCGATATGCACCCTCTTGAGGATTTGTTTCACATTCTTGTCAGTTATAATCTGTACCCTGCATCTCCTTATTTTGTTTTTATCTGTCTATAATTCCCTTTCAACATTAATATCTGTGATGTGCCTGCAATCAGTTCGTCCAACTTCAGTGCCTTCTTGACATGAAATTCTTGTCGTGGCACGGCTATGAAACACAAAGGTATCACTAGATTCTGGGCTGAGTATGTATATGACCGTGTGATTTGCCAATTTCATCAAATCGATTTTTGTTTATGTGTAATTGTGCGTGAATCTACTTTATGTGCAGGTCTTGTTACACGTACAGAATTTGAATCTAATTAGAATATACTCATAATGTAAAATTTGACTGCATCTAATAGACTGTGTGATATATCATAAAATTATTAAATTTTGTAATAATTATTTGAAAATCATATTTTGAATAATTTTTAATTAGTTAATAGGATTTATCTAACTAACTTCAACTAAAAATGGGATTAAACAATTCTATTTTATACGACACAATAAAATTACACTCATTTAGTTAAGATTTTTATATACACGAAATTCTATGTAATTTTATTTGACTATCTAGGATGAGATTATTTAACCTCATTTTTATTTGGAGGCACTTAAATCATCCCTAATTAATAATATGTAAGTATGTATATTAACCGTGTATCAAAATTAAATTAATAAAATTTTATCAACATAACAGTTTGATTAAAAGTATTCATATACTATAATTTGGTTTCCTCAATAAATATTTTGTGTATGTCCCTAGCTAGTCATTAGTGTCTCCTCTCAAGATATTAATCATTGTAACCGGCCACATATCTAATATTTTGATATTTCACTGGAAACGACTTTAAATTAAAAATTAAATTACAAGATGTAATATTTAAAGTATTTGAGAGTAATAATAAATATGCGTATATATAATATTTTTACACATTCATTTTTTTTATTTCTTTTTAGATTTAAATATATTTTTATTCATAATAAAACAAATTACGTTGTTGATCCTGATGAATTTAAAATTTTGTTTTTAACTCTAGAGAGTTATCTAAATCAATTTATTTCTCTATTTAAAGCACTATTTAAATAAATATAGAGACCAAAAATAATTTTTTAAATTTATCAGTGACAATAATGAAATTCTTTATTAATTAAGACTAAAAATAAAATTAAGTCATTAATCAAGAAAAAAAATATTTAAGTTTTTTCACGTCATATATCTTATTACAACTTTTTCAATCTCTTTCTTGGGTATAATATATATGTTGAAAAAGTTGATACCATTACTCTTTAATAGAATAATACCGGTATGGATACATATATATCCATTACTAGCTAGTTTATCTAAGTCTAACATATTGGTCTCATGAATAGGACAAAAGGGTAGTGACAACAAGTGAAGGTTAAAGCAAACAAGAAAGCTAAACAAAGGGGGCATTAGCTTGAGAGACCCTATATAATTTTCAAACCCATTATGATTGATGTCATAATGATTCTTACAGTCCCCACTTAAGCCTTAAAAAAATATCCCCTGGACGGCTAGGGGATAGCAGCGTTACTTGGCATAAATGTTGAACCAAAGCCACTCTCAAGAGCCACACACAAACACAAAACATGACTAATTTCTAGAGGGAATGAGTGCTATATATCATCTTTCAATGCCAGTTGGGACACTCAGGAATCAAAGGGCTCCTTCTCCATCCATGAAAATGACAACTTTTGTTTTGTTTCTTTCCCTTCCACTCTGTCTATTGCGTGTTTTAATTTGCTAGTGATGTAACTCCAATTCATGGAAAAAAAAAAATTAAATAAAAGAAAAAACAAATCTAAAAAAGTTTTTTGGTAAAGTCAATCCACCAGAAGATCTCACCTATAAAAAAATATTTATTTTATAGTTGGTTGCCTATAACGGTAGAGACATTCATCAAGATTCCAGGATTTAGTGCTGTAAAAATCGAAAGCCATTTTAATCTTAAGTAACCTGAAAGTTATTTTTGGCATGAAGCACTTATTTCTACCAATCATATAGCCTCAAAGGATACAAATGTGGGTTGGAGTCAGCATTTACAAAATTAATTATAACTAAATTTGATTTTGCAAAATTAATTTTGAAGTGAATTGATTTATATTTCTCTGTTTCTATTTTAAAAATAATTAAATTAGTAGTAAAGTTTAATATAAATTTTTCATTTAACAAAAATTTATTTAAAATATTTCAACTCAAAATTAATTCTTGACTTCCAAATAATTTTTAATGCAAGATCAAATATATGAATACTTATCTAATAATACATTAGCTAACATTTGAATGTGATTTTCAAAGACTCAATGTGAAACCAGAACACACACTTAACATTTAAAATTAACTGGAATGGAATATATACGGTCATTTATTCAGTTACAATCATTAATTTACGTTTAATTAAAAAATATAGGAATTTTATATAATTACTTTTAAAGTTATATTTAGAGTATTTTTAATTGATGGAAAATATTAAAAAAATGAATAAAAAATAAACTCTAACATTTATTTCAAGCAGACAAGTAAAACGTTGAACACTCAAATGACATACGTGTCCAGCTATCATCAGGTTGATATTTTCGGTTGATATTTTCAATGGGGATGACATATATATATTGGACGATACTTTAAAGGAAAAAATAAAGATAAAATCACTTAAATATGTACAAGTTAAATAGGGAAATTATAGATTTTTCACCTAATGGTTCAAGACTTCAAGGATAAGAACAGATATCGAAAAAAAAATTATTTTTTACTTTAAGCAAAAGAATTATATGTTAGTCTTTTTTTTTTACACATATAACCATTTTTGCTTTAAAAAATTAATAAGAAACATAAATATTATAATCTTGATTAAAAGCTTAAAACTTTGGGATAAAGACTCTAAAATTTCACCAAAGACAACAAAGTACAATATTAGTACCCAAAACGATTTCATAATGAGCAATGTTTCTCTTCATTATAAAAAAAATTTAATCATAAACAACCATATATGATAAATTTATTATTTTTTTATAATAATTAACTTCAAATTTATATTAACAATGATTTATAATTGGATGACTATCCAATTTTTTCTACTTAACTAGATGATTAATCATATAAAATTATTTTCTCATTATTTGATGATTGACCATTAAGTTCTTTAAAAAAATACACCGCCAATACACTCATCTTACATAAGCACCTACACCTTTTCTAAAAGTGACATTGTGTATGTCATTAAGATTTTTCCTTCCTTTTTTTTATTTCTAAAATAAAAATAAATAAAAATTGGACCAAGACTTCATAAGGATAATGTAAGGGCAAAAGGAGGAAAGGAACTAGGAGTTGGAAAACTAGAAAGAAAAGAATTTGTCAAATCATTCATACTCATTCAGTCATGAATTGATCTTTTAAGGATTTACAAAATCTTAATTTTGAATTCAAATAACAGAATGAAAGTAACAACTTATTCTAATTTTGAATTCAAATAACATAATGAAAATAACAACTTATCCTAATTTTGAATTCAAATAATGGAAATAACAACTAATCCTAATTTTTAATTCACATAACAAAATAAAAATTCAAATGCGATGATTATCAAATCAGCTTATTTGAGATTACTGGATGTAGTCTAAAAGATGTATTGGACTCCTCTTAGTACGGATGGGCCTTTGGGTAGCAATCTGATCCGCTACATATAAGCCTAAGTGACAACTATATATAAATAGTATTGGAGTCTGGTTAGGTTTAAGTTAGAGAGGAAACAAGAGCATAAATCATTGAATCAAAAGTCTAGTCTTTCTGGTGATAAAATTGGTTAGGTAATGTGTCCAGTTGGTGAACAACAATACTGAAGGAACATATATAACAATGTGAAAACTCATACACATGCGAGATTATTGGATATGGCAAGTGTGAGGGGTTAATCTCACATTGACTAAGAAAAGGTCCTTTGAAGATATATAACATAACTTAAAATTTTGAATAAAGTTGTGAAGTTCAATTCTTTAGTAATCTTGGTGAATAGCTCGTTGTTGCTGCCCCAAATTCCCCAACACAAAATGTCTACATTATTCTCAAATAAAGAAGTTGGAGTGCATTTTGATAGTGAAAATGGTTCTTAATCAAGGTCTCTTTAATCCAGGGTTTAGCCCATTTCATGATAACATCTCCTTAACTCAACTTGAAGAAGTGTCATACCCTGTTCTAATATAAATGAATATACTATATTGTTTTTGTTATACTACTTCAAACAAATACCTAATTCATCAACACCAATAAAACTAATTTAGTTAACTTTAATTAATGATATCGTAAATTTAAAAATTTTATTTCAAGAATATTGATTGAATTAAATAGTTAAGTTGTGGCTATATTAATGACACTAATTTTTTAATGAATAACTTTTTTCACCAATAAATATGACTTACTTATTAAAAAAAAATTGAGAACAACTTATCTTATTAATAGTCTTTATAATAAATAAAAAGTATAAAAGTAAATTAACAATTAATACATTAAAAGTGATTATATGTTTTTTATATTTAGAAGAAAAAAATGTTCTCATTTATTTTTTTGATACTAAGCATGGTTACCCTTGAAAATGATGCTATTTTGATCATGCCCTTGAAAATAATGCTAAGATGGCTACCCATGCAGGCTAGAGAGACGATTACTACAATGACCAGGATAGATGATTGGGTCCTTTCAATTAGAATTATTTTATGAAGTGTATGGACCCTATTTCTTTAGTTGCGATATTGGCATTAAGTTGATAAAAGTGGATAGCCATTGTGAACTTTTTGAAGATATATACATCACAATGCAATTCGTTTATCTATGATATCGAATTGGCCCTTCAAATAATTAGCATCACCAGTTTCCTCCTTTAAAATTTTAATATCATTTTAATGGCTAATTTGATATTGTATATACATTTGGAAGACATGTAATAATATATTGTATATCATTTTAAGTATACCTAGTGCCGAACATTGTTTCTCATATGGGTCATCCTCTGCTTATGGAAGAAAATTGATTTGGGTCGTTCAGGCTCTTCCCTTGGTATTCCTAACCAATTCAACTGCACATTCTTGTTGAGGTAAGAATTTTGTTGAAGCTGGTAATTTCCCCCCTTTAATTTGCCTTAGAATACAAAGAATCTCTCCTTTAAAAAAAAAGTAAGAATCTCTTCTTACCAGAAACTAATTAATTATTTCAGAAAAGAAAAAGTGCATAAGTGATGTTGAGTATATCTTCAATGCTTTCTTTTATACATACAGAATGGGACTACTTTTGTTATCTCCTTTGATTTTGGAAAGTACATTTAAGATGTGTGTATACAAGAAAGATAGAAAGCAAGTAAAAGAAAAAATGATAATAATTGTATAACTATATCATATAAGTGTCAATTATTTATTTATTTATTAACAAACAATCATAATCACTCGATTTAAGATTTAATCATCCGTACTTAACGACTCTTCCTAAAAGTGTATTATACAAAAATTAAACTCGTATATTTTCTCAAATTCAACATATATTATTAAGTGAACTACATTCATTGGACACATACGATACGATTTCAATTATTTGATACTCAAATAATGAAACTGGTGTATTTTTGGACATAATGCTGGGGCCAGAAAGATGGGTCATTCATGCATCTGCTGCTTTTGACTGTCACAGAGCGAAATGGCCTTATGGCTAAGAGGCTTAGAGGAGTAAGTTCAAGCCCTTTTTGTTACCTCCTTTATTTATTGCTCTTTATTACACGGTTGGTTGCTTTCTTGCTTTAATTTGTCCATCTTCTTTCTCTTTTCAATAACCTCATCTCAGAAGATGATAAATTTGACCATCTAATCACTGAGTCCGTCCATTCAAGGAAGGAAAAGTTGGATTCTTTTCTTCTCTTAGCAAGCACAATCTTGGGCTTTTGCTGAAGCATTAGGTAGATTAGCATCACCATATATATTTCTTTTAGAATTTAATTTCTATATACTATTTGTGTAATTAAAAAATATATATTATCAATCATCAGAAATTATTATTAATATAACTTTTAAGATTTATAAAAAGTTATCAAACTTATCATACATTTAGAATAATTTGATAGACAATATGAAAATTCTTTACATTATAAAGTAAATAAATATATACTCTTAAATAAACTCTCAATTTCTTCTCTAGAGTCTTACCATCTCTTCTAATTAATGGTCCCTAAAGTAAAAATTATATAAGTAATCCTCCAAGTTTTAAAAAACCATGTTTAGTCATTAATCCTAAATATTTTTAGAAATCCTTCAAATAAACCCTTAAATGTTAATAACATATATTAAGTTAGAAAATTAACCGAAGAATATATAAATATTTAGGAGGTCACTTATATAATTTTATTACTTGAAAGACTACTTGGGAAAGAGGATATATAATACTTTATAGAAGAAATTAGTGATGTATGCGTCTTGAATAAAGCCAATTAATTAATTGTCTTTCTTATAAGCACTTCTATCTATCCTATAGTTCCATTTCCGACTTATATGATATCTTAAGCAAAAGATATGGTCAAACCAAGTTCAATTTAAATATATATATATATATATATATATATATATATATGGCCCATTTAAAAAAGTTTCCCTATGTCACAAAGATCAAAAGTTTAAATCATCGTTCAATAAACAAAGATATCATCTAGCTAGCTAGCATTTTGGTGTTATGATTTAATTTTATGGCTAGAGTTTCATATCAAATCATTAAGCACATGTTTAACATAACATGGGAGATAACAATTGGCCTAATGCCAATTATTGCTAGGGTAACACAGTACACTACTATTCATTAAATAGATACTTTGTTTTGACTGTTTTCTCAATGCTCCCACTAAAAGCTGCAATTTGTTAGCAAAGGTATATAAAGGCAGGACCATATATATAGTTGTCATATGTTTCATCTGCTTTATAATGTTGGATTTCTCTTGGCTTACTACAGGGAACCAAAATGCTTTGATTTGTACTTTTGTTTATAACACAAATATAACAGATATCATGGTTCTATTTTCTTTTGTAATTTCAGAAACTTCAACTAAATATGACACTTGTTTTTCTGCCCTGAATTACGTAATCTGCAGACAAGTTTCAACTCGTGCAGTAATTTTCGGGGATGCTTTATGCCATATTTGGATTTTCCTTTGCAGTACTTAAAAGCATGTTCAGATATTATATACATGATTTGTTCATGAAAATAAATGTTTGATTGTTTATATTCAAACATAATTATATTTTTAATCTTAAAATCCTGTTATAGATTAGAGGTTGAAAAACTTAACTTTTGTCGTATTTGAAAATTTTACACTAATTTTACATTTGATATAACAATTTTCAAAATATAAATCATTTCACTTAAAATTTACTTTTAACTTAAAAAATTATAAAATCAAAATCATATGAAATAAAATTTACAAACTTCAATTCAAACTTAATTTTAACTTAAACTAATAATTTATAAAATATCATAAAAAAGACTAACTTTATAAAATCAGAATCACATAAAATAAATGAGGGACTTTTAGAATGTGTTTGAAATGACAAAAACAAAGGTAAATTAAAAGGAATTTAAGTATTAATAAGGATAACAGTAGGAAAAAAAATCTAGTAGTTATGAGTTTAACTCTTTTTAAGTCACTTGCAAGCCATAAGTTAATTGAAATAGTTTAAAAAGATAAAATAGAAGTTGTTAAAATAAGTTAATGAAACGAATAAGCTTATTTTAATCAAATTAAGGACTAGTTTTTTTAAGTTTATTTTTTAAAATAAGTGTTATATAGAGAAATTGTTTATGCATTAGTCATGTAAAAGAATTTTACGGTGACATCTAATAACAAATTATTATGTGGTTTTTACTTTTTATTATAACTAAAATAAAAGGCATACCTACATAGTACATAAATATTCGACTTTTATATTTAAAGGAGAATGTTAACTAATATTCTTAAGATATTAGTTAAAAAAAGTAAGAGTAAAGTTTTTCCAAGAAAAATTGTTATCAATACACTTCATCATAATTTCCAATTAAAACCTATATATCAATTCCTTAATCAGTAATTTTAAGACACTTATTTTTATTAAGCTTTAAAAAAATAAGACACTTGCTATTCATACAACTTTATTTTGAAAAGAAAGTATATTTTTATATAACCATCCTAATTAGGATCATCAACTCTTCGATAGGTTTCTGAAGTCGAAAGTCTTTTTCTACAGAAACAGTGCATATTCTCAATTGAGCTAATCCCTATTAGATTTGAAAAGAAAAATAACGAAGTAATGTTATGCTTTTTCTTAAACCATGAACATGATAGTGAACGCCAAAATTAAAACCATCAATTCACCAATTCTTAAACCATGAACATGAGTGATCACCATTGTTGGATAGGTTGAGTATACCACCACCTTGGTCTGTTTTGATTCATTATAACCGATTATTGTTATAATGGATTTTGATTCTAGACTAGGTCCCGTGAGTTTTTTTTTTCTCACATAGAGGAAGGTTTTCTCACGTAAAACAGATTGATTGTGTTCTCTCTCGTTTTCTTCATCTTTATTCCGCTTCCGCATTTGATTTGAAGGTCCGTGTTACCCAACAGTAGTATCAGAGCCCAGGTTCGAGGGTTCTGAAGGAGACGAGATGGAGACCAGTGACATAACTCACGACAAAGATATGTTCAAGTTGATAGCAAATAACTTCAACTATTAGAGGTCGATGATGGAAGATCATCTTATCTGCAAAGATTTATATGATCCCATTATCCTTGAAGAGAAGCCGACCAGGAAGACAGACAAGGACTGGGAGATCCTGAGTCATAAGGCCATGGCCACGATCAGGAAATATATTGACAAAAGCCTCTTTGAGCACGTGTCCGAGTTCACGAATGCATACGAGTTGTGGAACAAGTTGGAATCCATGATTCAGAAGAAGACTACCAGGAACAAAGCACACCTGGTTCGCTGGCTTGTGAAGCTAGAGTACAAGGACGACATGAGTATGATTGAGCACCTCAACACCTACAAAGGTATTTTGAATCAACTGCCCAAAGCCAATATGAAATTGATGACGAGATGCAGGCTTTGTTGTTGTTGAGTTCACTGTCGAAAAGTTGGGATACTCTAGAAGTAACGTTGAGCAACTCGGTTCCAGAAGGAAAACTGATGATGGATGTCATGACAGACAGCCTCCTAAATGAAGAAGCCAGGAGAAGAGAACGAGGTGTATCCAGCACGTTTGAGGCTAACGTTGCTGAGAACAGAGGAAAGACCGACTTTCGGGTCGAAGCAAGAGCCAGAGCAGGGGTGGACGAGACAAGTCTAGAGGCCGGTTTAAGTCCAAGTATGATTTGAAGTGTTTTTACTGTGGGAAGGTAGGACACAAGAAGCCGGACTGCAGGACTCTGCAGAATGATGAATAGAACGACTGTGTGAAGCCGGATCAAATTGTTCCCAGGAAAAGAAGTGATCAGAGCACCATGGCTTTGGCTGCTAACCCTAATGTCGAGATATTCTTCCTTAGTGAAGAAATTTTAAATATAGCCCATGATGACTGCACTTGGATTGTTGACTCAGGTGCGTCCTTCCACGTCACCCCACATAAGGAATTCTTTTCTGTCTACAGAGAGGGAGATTTTGGTGTCGTGAAGATGGAAAATCAGGTGACCAGCAAGATTGTTGGTGTCAGTGATGTAACCTTGACCACAGATGTCGGGTGCTGACTTGTGTTGAAAGATGTAAGGCATGTGCCTGACATGCGACTGAACCTGATCTCGGTTGGCAAGCTAGATGATACCGGGTTAGTGAACTACTTTGGAGGAAGTAGATGGAAGCTGGCCAAAGGAAATTTGGTCGTGGCCCGAGGAAAGAAAGAAGGCTCCTTGTATGTCATGCAAGGAAAGACCAATGGCGGAGAAGCCAATTCTGTTCTGGATGGACCAAGCTTGGAGCATTGGCACAAGTGCCTCGGTCACATGAGTGAGAAAGGACTCCAGATTTTGGAGAAGAAACAACTATTGACCGGGTTGAAGGGTCAAGTGCTGGAGAGTTGCATCCACTGCCTAGCTGAAAAGCAACACCGGGTTTTGTTTGTGAGACCGGATCAACCCAGACGACGCAAGAACATTCTTGACCTCGTCCACACTGATGTTTGCTCAATGTCCAAGAGATCACTCGGTGGAGCTCAGTATTTTGTTTCTTTCATTGATGATCACTCTCGCAAAGTGTGAGTTTATCTTTTGAAGACAAAAGACCAGGTACTCCAATCTTTTAAAGAATTCCACGCTATGGTGGAAAGGGAGACTGGCATGAAGCTAAAAGTTGTTCGATCTGATAATGGTGGTGAGTATTGCAGTCTGTTTGATGCTTACTGTAGAGAAGCCGGGATCCAACTTGAGAAGACGCCCCCCAAGACTCCACAATTGAATGGATTGGCCGAGAGGATGAACCGGACTATTGAAGAAAAAGTTCGAAGTATGTTGTCCAATGCCAAGTTGCCAAAAACGTTCTGGGGAGGAGTCGTCAGAACTGCTGTTGATTTGATCAACCTCTCACCATCTCGACCGCTTGAAGGAGAAGTTCCAGAGGAAGTCTGGACCGGTCGAAGAGCAACTTATGAGCATCTAAAGGTGTTTGGATGTCGAGATTTCGTGCATATCCCTAAAGATGAAAGGGCAAAGCTCGATGCAAAGACAAAGAAATGCATCTACCTCGATTCGCCGAAATCGAGTTTGGGTTTAGACTGTGGAATCCTATCAAGAAGAAGATAGTGAGAAGCCGGGATGTGATTTTTCACGAAGATGAGACACTTCATGACATCTCGAAGCCCTAAGTTTGGGATACTGTCAGAAGTGAAGAACCTGTCCCTCCTGTCTGAGTTGAAGAACCTGTCCCTCTTGTGCAAACTGAAGTAGGGGGATAAACTGAAGATGATGTCCAGCAAGAAGCTGATGATGACCAAGAGACTAAGGTCCGAGTTGATGACGAGGACTGGGATGAAGATGAAGAACCGGGTTCTCAAGCGATTGAGGAAGAATAGCCGAGATACCCCACTAGGGAAGAAGACCTTCTACAAGGTACCCACCTGATGAATACATCGTCATTGCTGAAGATGGTGAGCCTCAGGCCATAACGAGCTCAGAAAAAGATGCATGGGAGAAGGCAATGCAGGACGAGATGAATTCCCTGCATGAAAACCAAACTTATAAGCTGACCAAGCTGCCCAAAGGGAGACGAGCTCTGAAGAACAAGTGGGTGTATAAGATCAAGCAGGAAGAGAACAGGCAAAAGCTTGGATACAAAGCCCGGATTGTAGTGAAAGGCTGCAATCAGAAGAAGGGGATTGATTTTGAAGAAATCTTCTCTCCTGTTGTGAAGATGACCTCGATCCGAACTGTGTTAGCCATGGCGGCTTCAACGAATCTTGAGGTAGAACAACTGGACGTGAAAACGGCATTTCTTCACGATGAGTTGGAAGAAGACATCTATATGGAGCAACATGAAGGGTTCCAATCTCCGGGATGCGAAAGCATGGTATGCTGTTTGAAGAAGAGTCTCTATGGCTTGAAACAAGCATCTCATCAGTGGTACAAGAAATGTGAAACCTTCATGACTGATCAAAAGTTCATGAAGACTGATGCTGACCACTAGGTATTTGTGAAGAGGTATGAGAACGGAGACTTTCTAATCCTGTTGTTATATGTTGACGACATGCTGATTGTAGGGCAAAGCAAAGAAAAGATTGCTGTCTTGAAGAAGGCATTGAGCTCGTCCTTCGCTATGAAGGACCTGGGCCCTGCAAAGCAAATTCTCGGAATGAAGATAATCCGAGATAGAAAGAAGAAGCTACTGTGGCTATGTCAAGAAAAGTATGTTGAGAAGATCTTGAAGAGATTCAGCATGGACAAAGCCAAGACAATTAGCACCCCCTTAGCCAGGCACATGAAGCTGAGTAAAAGGCAGTGTCTGAGGTCTGATGAAGACAAAGATGAGATGTTGAAGATCCTGTACCAATCTGCTCTCAGAAGCTTGATGTATGCAATGGTTAGCACTAGACCCGACCTGGCATATGCAGTTGGTATGGTGAGCCAGTACCTATCGAATCCAGGCAAACATCACTGGGAAGCAGTGAAGTGGATCTTCAGGTACCTCCAAGGAACAACCAATTTATGCCTCCGATTTGGAGTAGGTGAAGCCGGGTTGCAAGGCTACTCGGATGCCGATTTAGGGGGAGATTCCGACTCGAGGAAGTCAACGACTAGATATTTGATGAGATTTGCTGGAGGAGCAGTCTCTTGGCAATCAAGATTGCAGAAGTGTGTGGCACTTTCGACAATCAAGGTTGAGTACATTGTTGTGACTGAGGCAAGCAAGGAAATGCAGTGGATGAAGAAGTTCCTCATGGAACTCGGCCATGACCAAGACAAGTAGGAGCTGATGTGTGACAACCAAAGCGCAATTCATCTTGCGAAGAACTCGACCTATCACTCTCGTACCAAGCATATTGATGTAAGGTATCACTGGATCCGAGATGTGGTGGAGGCTGGACAACTCACACTTGGCAAAGTGCATATGTAACACCCCGTGTGCACCCGGTGTATTAACATTATCATTTATATCAGATTAGCGCTTAATCACTTAATTAAAAACTTTGCGGAAGCATAAATCAAAACCGTATCTCTTGATTACATTATGTATGGAATCTCAACATCTCATCTCAAACAACACAGCCCCTGTTGATCCAGATCACACAACCATAACCATAGGTAGATAACATAAACATCTCAAAGATATAAGCAGGAGGAAACATCATTACATAACATAAACTGGTTATGTACATATACATCGTCTGACACTCGAAGTGTCTATACAAAAGAATAAGCATCCGAGTGCTTTCTAATCTCAGAGATCCTTCCTTACACGAGGGCATACATATAATATATATATATATATATATATCTCAAAACTACATGTGCACACACATGTCTTCCCTCTACAGGGGTACAAAGCAACAAAAGCTGAGCCGAGCTCCAAGCTCTCCACTGCTGTCCTACAGCCAAGCAAGCACTGTCTCTACTGGGGCCTCCTGCCCTGAGACCGCTCCTCTCTGCCAGAAGAGTCACCTGAAACAACATAAGCCCCACACGGGGTGAGATATACATCTCAGTAAGCTCAGGGTCCTTGGAGGCATCTCCTTCACCCTAGCTTACTTTCCATGACACAAGTCATCAGGTATCACAACATACTGGCCTCCCGGCCTAGCCTCCCGGCCCTCATAATAATACAAGCAAGTCATCTAGCTCTAATGTAAGGTGGATCCAATCAACACCAAACCTCAGTGTGAAACCGGAATTCACACCCGTGCCATCCCATCGGAGCTACCCCTTACGCATGGACGCACGTATATGGTACCTCCGAGAATAGGCAATCAATCGCAACGGGACACACCTATCTCTTGGTCTTAAGGGATCATCATCACCCTGGGATCTCATCAACCATGAGCAAACCAAACTAGGAGGTGCGCTCTACTCCTAGGGGGTCCATATCTATCTAACTGGCCAGAAGATCTAAATAACAGGCTTCATACATGTCTCAAGCACAGATACAAGCATATATCATCATGAGTATGCAACAACCAATAATGCATGTATCATGAATATAACCACTACTCCCTCGGAGTATGGTGGAGCACAAGCAAGTGGGAAATATCCCCAAGGGACCAAGAACTTACCTGGCAAAGCCGAGCTCTGCAGTTCTTCCCTTGCTCCATGGCCTACGCCACTGACACCCGCGGTGTCACGCCCTAAGCAAGGCATACAAACATATATCAACATCCATACCACCACACAAGGCAAAAAACATAACACGGTTCTCAACCGTTTCAATGAAAGGACTCATAATCCTTTCCCAAAACCACAAGGTCATCTAACCTAAGGTTCATCCAGGCTTATCACTCACAAGCCATCTCATAGACCCTCAGTGTCTATCTCATGCCCACACGGCACTTGAGTCATCACAAGACTCGGTGCAAGCCAACATCGAAAGTTCAAAGCTCTACATAAGCCCAAGGCTCAAGGGCTCACACATGGCTTGAACGGTTCTTCCATACACAAGGCACCGTTCCAACAACCTTCCAAGGCCATCAAAGCCACCAACCAAGGCTCTTGCATGTCAAAACAAAGCTAAGCAACTCAGCCTATCTACCAACATGCATCACAAAGAGCCAAGAAAACAAAGTTCACCAAACTAACATTTGAGAGCTAATCCTTCATCCTCACAACATTCTAAACACATGTTTCTAAAGGACCTAAGGCTAATACTAGCTCTATCCCAAGTGGGTCACTATTCACCCAAAACCCCAACTCACAAATCAAACGGGGAATCTCGAGTTTCTTACCTCAAAGATGATAAGGAAGGCCCAAGGACGACTCCCCTAGCTTGGGTAACCACGAATCGCCGCCGTTCCTCGCCGAACTCGAGTTCTATGAACTTCCCTTGAGAAAGGGATTCTTTGATTTGGGGGTTTTCAAGGAGAATTGATGAAGGATTTAGGCTCACCAAGTGTTTTCCACAAGATTGGTGTTTAAAGGAAGTGATTTGGTGAACAAACCAAGGTTTAGGAAGCTTGGGAGCTTCAAAAATGGCAGAATGGCGTTCAGAGGAAGAAGAAGAAGTTTTCCCTCCCCCAAAATCGCGATTTTCCTTTTATACCTGCTCCGTCAGAGGTCTCGCGCGGATCGCGCCACCTCTGACGCTAACCGCGCCACAGCTTCCTGAACCTGTGGCGCCAACCGCGCCACATATGGCGCCGATCGCGCTGGAATCCAAAGAAAAAGGATTTTCCAGGGCACTTCCGGCGCTAGTCGCGCCACCAATGGCGCTACCCGCGCTGTATTCCAGAACCATGGCACCACTCGCGCCACATACGGCGCTACTCGCGCTAAAAACCAGAGAAAACTGGTTTTCTGGGGGACTTGTGGCGCTAACCGCGTCACCTTGGCGCCACCAGCGCCACCCTTTAGAACAATAGCGCTACTCGCGCCATGCACGGCGCTACTCGCGCCACACCCCAGACTTGGTTTTCTGCAGCAGAACCCTGGCGCTAACCGCACTGAACCTTGCGCCAGCCGCACCAGGCTTGAGGGTCATTATAGCACACCGACCTAAACTGGTCCGATACGATGACCAAACTGGTACCAGCAAGGAAATTTGAAGTATGTTGTGAAGGTGCCGGGTTGTTGAACCCATCACAATGACATTGTCAGGTTGTTGCTAAAGGCAACACAGATGCCGGGTTGTGAACTCGTCATTTTTGAAGAAGCCAGCGCATGGAAGATGCCAGACTGTTTGATTGAAGATACCAGGCTCCTGTTGTGATTTTGACGCATTGAAGTTGTAGGGGGAGAATTGTTGGATTAGGCCTTTACTCCTTCAATGCTGACTTAGGCCCATTGAGGATTCTAAAACCCTAATCCTAGTTCACTCTTTAAATACATTAGTTGGGGGTGAAGAAAGAGAGACTCAGAATTGAGAGACAGCCGTCAGAGAGATTTGAGAGCATCAAGTGACAATCTTGAGTGCCGTTGTTGAGCAAGCCTTTGTGCCTGCATATTTGAGAGCTTAGAGTGAAACACTGTGAGCATTTGAGTGATCACCATTGTTGAAGAGGTTGAATGTACCACCACCTTGGTGTGTTTTGATTCATTGTAACCGATTATTGTTATAGTGGATTTTGATTCTGGACTAGGTCCCGTGAGTTTTTCTTTTCTCACATAGAGGAAGGTTTTCTCATGTAAAACAAATTAATTGTGCTCTCTCTCGTTTTCTTCCTCTCTTTTTTATTCCGCTTTCGCATTTGATTTGAGGGTCCGTGTTACCCAACACCTATTACTGTTCATTTGCTCCAGTGAACGAAAGTTCAAGATCATCATAGGCACAACCCACATGGTACAAAATGCAAGGGTGAGTTTATTATAAAAGACCAATGAACATCATATGACAATGATTAGAAAGAAAACAATAACAAATAACCACAATCATTCCCAGTAATCTATCAGTTCAACATACACTTAAAAAACTAGTCATCAACTTTTCAACAATTCAAATCAATTGTGCTCAGAATGATGCATGTACCTGATTCAACTCTTAAATGCAATGTGGTACCATTCATCAGGAAATAGCCTAAGCGTGCCTTCATGACAGTCTCACTTAGGAAAACCTAGCAGCAACTGTTGAGGTCATTCAGGCATGCATAGGCCACTGCCCCCCCAATGTTGATCAACATGAGTCTCAAGGAAGTTTCAAACCGAGTGATCTGCCCCCAAGTACTAGCATCTTTCCTCATGAAAAATCACAGGTACTTACTGACAAAGTTTATACTATTTCCACGCAATTGTGTTGTATATAGCATAAACTCCAACAATGCACTGACCTTGAATAGTTAAAAAAAATTATACAATCATTTTCCCTCTCCAGGGACGTTTAAAAGTTTTAAACCAAATCCCCTTTCCTCTCTAGGGATATTCAGATGGGTCATTGCACTCCCCATGTACATACAAAACATGTAGTCATCTCAATGACATCATTAAATCAACATCATCTAACCTTAATTTCATCATCAACATCAACATCATATCATCTCAATGCCATTATCAACGTTAACATCATCTCATCTGAATGTCATCAACATCACAAGCAATCACATTCAATATACATACATATAAACTCATGTATGAGATTCACATTCCTCATGTCATCAGACAACATAAATTACATATAATAACAATTCGTAATATAACAAGATTGATATTTTATAAAAAATTCTAAATTAAAGAGAAGAGCTATAGTTTATCAAACAAACTCTTAAGCCCATTTAAATTTTAATAAAAAAAGTAACAAGCGAACAAATATAAAATTTTGGGCAAAATCTCCTCTATAATTAAGAATTTTTCTCAAAATTTCAATCAATACAAAAACAACATCATTCACAGTTTTATTCATCAGTAACAAATATATCGCATCTCATTAGTTTAAAACACAAATTTTATTGAAAACCAGCATGCAACAAGGACAAACATACAACCCCATAATTGGGTTCCCAAACCCCAACTATGGTGTCAAAAGCTATAAACAAGCCATAAACTCCCTTCACCTATCTATATCTCCTCAATAGCTCCTTGTAGCATCGTTCAGAGATCTCTTAGGTTCACGTCCGTTGATCCAAACGTAAAACTCTATATACCAAATCGAAGACAATTCAGTATATAGTTTGAAGACAGGGTCAATTTTAATGTTCAGAGTCAAATACCCAGTCAATTTTAAAATGGGATAAAATGGTATTTTTGGGGGTCCACATCAAAGAGATGCCATTTTGACATTACAATCACGCGAATGTGATCGGGGTTCAGCAAAGGTCACAAAAATGAAATCAATTTTATGAAAAGAAAACTTCTGTAACATCTCATTTTCAAGCGTTTTCAAAGTGTCGCAACGTGGTTGGTCACGACGGGACAACGATAAAAAAATAAAGTTTTTCAAAAAGGAAAACTAGATGAGAGTCGCCACCAACGTCTATTAAAGGAAAATGTTGGAAAAATCAAAAGATAAAGACTGGTCTACAATTTGAGAGAAAATGAGTTCGGGAGTCATTTACGCACGTGGAAGGTGTTAGCACCCCACACATCCGTCATGAAGACATAAGGCTTTTGGTCGAGTATACTAAATATAAAGTGACTTTTTAATTATTTATATTCCCTTAAGAACATGAATGAATTATGTTTGTTATATTTTATTTTTTCATAAAAAGAAAGCAAACTTTTATTTTTTAGAAAGATAGGATTTTTTTTTTTTTTTTAGTTTTTTAAGTCAACAAGGGGTTTGCTCTCACTCCTACGTATCCCCAAGTGCAATGAGGAAATCAGACTTACATAGTTCTTTGGGTAGAAAAAGAGCTTGAGTGTTGGATTGATTTTATCTTCTTTTTTTTGAAAGATTTGTTTTAATTGCGTGAAAATGATTCGGTAAGGAGTTAGACCTTGAAATGACTCTGAATTTTAAGAAAAAGTGGAGAGAATCGCTTAAGGTATTGGACCTTGAAGCGATCTCAAGTAATATATAATTTTTATGGAGAAAAAGGAAAATTGAGTGATAATTTATTTGAGTATTTTTAGCTTTTTTAGAAATGGTCTTGGTTTTGCGGTAAACTCTATGAAGTCAAGCAAGTCGAAGACCCAACATGACATTCACAAAATTTGTCCACACGTTATTGAAACACCACCAAGCAAGTCGGAACCCAGCATGGAGTGCATAGAACATAAGCATGTATTAAAGAATACTGATGCAGAATTGCAAAAACAAATGAATAATTGACATAACATTACATAATCAAATAAATCAAATAGGAATAGAAATGAATATAATAGAAGTGGAAGTACACTTAGTAATTAAGGGTGTGGGATTGAAATGTGGGAAATAAAATATAATGGTGCGATATTTACAACACATTTTTAATTTAACAAGCTAATCAAATTGAAAAAATAAAATAACCAATAGGACAATAGAAAAATAAAAGTTGTCTACTAATATATTAATTTATTTTTTATTTTATTTTATTTTTGAAGGTCAAAGTCAAAGGGTTGACCTTGACTAGGTCAACACTGACGGAGTGTTTACATGGCAGGCCCGATCATTAGCCCAGGTGGCAGGGTGCATACATGAAGAAAGGGGGTGTAGCTAGTAGTGTTTATTTTATTTAAGACCTCTCTAAAATGGGATAGGTCCAAAGTGAAATGAGTGTATGTGTAATGAAGGGGGTGTGGCTAGCGTCATTTACTATTTCAAACTTAATAAAAAAATGGACCAGGCCCAAAAGGTTAGGATTGTATATGTAAAAGTGGAGATGTAAATAGTTTATTTTATTTTATTTTAGACACAAAAAAATAACAGCTAAGGAGGAGAAGAAAAAGGAGAAGAGAGGAGAAGGAAGAGCTAAGGAGGAGAGAGGAGAAGGAATGAAGGAATACTTGGAGAACCTTCCTCTTTCTCTAGCTACAGTGTCAAATGACGTGATGTTGTTGACTCTTTTTCCTTCTTGCCTCTTCAGTTTCTCTCTCTCTTTGATGTCCAGACCTCCCCCTTTTATATTGTTCATTCTCCCTCTGTTCTCTTTATTCTTTCCCCTTTTTTATTATTTTTTTCAATTTTATGATTGTTCTTACTTTTCCTTCTTTTTTTTCTATTTTCCCATTTTATTATCTTTCTTTCCTTTTTTCTGTTTTTCCGTTTTATTATCTTCTTTTCCTTTTTTCGTTTTATTATCATCCTTTCCTTTTTTTTTCTTTTTTCTGTTTTATCATCTTCCTTTCCCTTTTTTTCGACTGTTTTTTTTTAAAAAAAAACTTGTCTGGATAGAATTAGGGTCTGACACAAAGGAAACATAAAAATCATCTAATACCGATAATCAAATCACAAGAGATACAATGATAGGCTCAATCTATCTAGGCGAAGGCATAGAAATCACGGTTACCTCTAAGAAACCGCGAAGGGTGGGTCAATGGCAATGACAATGTTTCATATGTCAAGTTATCCTTACTTGAACGTCATCTAATTCGACCACGTGAGATGGATCATGGATATGTCTACTGAGTTGAGAAACATGAAAGACATTGTGGAGGTTAGAAAGAGACAGAGGTAATGCAATTGGGTATGCCACAGTGTCGGCTCTTTTGAGAATTTGAAATGGATTGATAAAATGAGGTGTGAGTATTTGGGATTTCAAGGCTCGACCAACCCCAGTCCATGGGGTGACACTTAAGAATACATGATCACCAACCTCAAATTCTAAGTCTTTTCTCCTCTTGTCCTGATAATTGTTTTTCTACTCTTAGCAGTCCTTATATTCTCTTGGATTAACTTGACCTTCTAAGTGGTTTGTTGTACCACTTCAAGTCCTAAGGTGAGGTTCTCTCTGGGTTCTAGCCAACACTAGGTGTCCTACACCTTTTACCATACAAAGCTTCATAGGGAGTCATGCCAATGGTAGAATGAAAACTGTTATTATAGGTGAACTCTATCAATGACAGAAAAATATCCCAACTCCCCTTTTGTTCTAATACGCACGCTCTCAAAAGGTCCTGCAGCAACTGAATGGTCCATTTCGTCTGGCCATCGGTTTGAGGGTGATAGCCTAAACTTAGCCTAAGCTTGGTTCCCAATGCTTTGTTCAGACTCTCCCAAAACTTAAAGGTGAATCTAGGATCTTTATCTGACAATATGTAGACGACTCACCATTTAATCTTACAATCTAACTAATATACAGGGAAGTGAACTTCTCTAAGGAAAACTTGATATTGATGGAGATACAGTGAGCAGATTTGGTCAATCTGTCAACAATAGCCATATAGAATCTAAACCTCTGAGGGTTCTAGGTAGTACTACAATGAAAGCCATGGAGATACTGTCCCACTTCCATTGGGGTATCTCTAAGGGTGTCAATTACCTGAGGGTCTCTGATGTTCTGTCTTAGCCTTCTGGCAGACTAAACACGTATACACAAACTCACTAGTCTCTCTTTTCATGTTTGGCCACCAAAACATTGTCTTGAGATCCTGATACATCTTGGTAGTACCAGGATGCATGCTCAAGTTGCTCCAATGGACTTCCTCTAAGATCATCTTCCTAAGCTTGGGTACACTGGGGACACAGATTCTATCTTGAAGTCTCAGGACTCCATTCGATCCCACATTGAAACTACTATCTCTCTCTGACGTTATAGCTTCTAACCGAGCTCTCGGAAAATGATTAGACTTCTAGCCCTCTCTGACCTCTCTTAGCAACTCACTAGCAATTCTCAATGTTCCCAGTCTTACACTGTTAGGGGTAACCTAACATGCAAGGCTAAGGTCTCTAAATTGTTATAGGAGATCCAACTCCCTAACTATTAAGGCAAATACATGTAGGGACTTCCTACTCAAAGCATCAGCCACTACATTGGGTTTGTCGGGTTGATAGCTAAGCTAAAAATTATAATCCTTAAGAAACTCTAACCATCTCCTCTAATGCATGTTCAGTTCTTTCTGACTAAACAGATACTTATGGATTTTATGATCGGTAAACACTTCAAACTTGGAACCGAATAGGTAATGCCTCCACATCTTAAGAGCAAAAACTAGAGCAGCTAACTCCAGATCATGGGTAGGATAATTCCTCTCATAAGTCTTGAGTTGTCTAGAAGCATAGGCTACTACCTGGTCAATCTGCGTCAACACTCCTCCTAAACTCATGTTTGATGCATCACAATACACCTCAAAGGGTTCTCTTGGGATAGGCAAAACTTACACAGACGCTATTGTCAACTTTTCCTTAAGGGTTTGGAAACTATGCTCATACTAGGCATCCCACACAAAAAGCTTGACCCTTACGAGTCAGCTTGGTCAAAGGTAAGGCTAATTTGGAGAAACCTTCTATGAATCTCCAGTAATATCCCGCTAAACCCCAAAAACTTCTAATCTCAAACACAGACTTAGGACTCTCCTACTTAAGAATAACTTTTATCTTAGAGGGATCTAATACTATACCGCCTTGGATATCAAATGTCCTAGGAAACTAACCTTCTCTGACCAAAACTTGCACTTGGACAACTTAGTGTAAAGCTGTCGGCCCCTGAGGGTTTTGCAACATAATCCTCAAGTGCTCTTCATGCTTCTCTCTATTCTTAGAGTATACCAAGATATCATCTATAAATACTACCACAAAACCATCAAGATAGGGGTGAAAGATTCTATTCATGTAATCCATAAACACATTAGGGGCATTAGTAACGTCGAAGGGCATGACTAGATACTTGTAGAGACCATAACGGGTCCTAAAGGCAGTCTTCAGAATATTCTCAGACTTCACTCGGATCTGATGATAATCTGACCTAAGGTCTATCTTGCTAAACACACAAGCTCCTACGAGCTGGTTCATAAGATCATCTATTCTAGGCAAAGGGTATTTGTTCTTGATCGTCACCTTATTCAACTGCAATAGTCTACACACAACCTCATGGTTCCATCTTTCTTTTTCACTAACAACACTGACACTCCCCATGGAGACACGCTAGGTCTTACAAATTGTTTATCCAATGACTCTTCTAACTATTTCTTAAGCTCGGCTAACTCTATAGGCGACATCCTATAAGAGGCTATGGATATGGGTCCAGCACCAGGTACCATTTCTATAGAAAAATCTATCTCTCTCAGGTGGTAAATCAGATATATCCTCATGAAACACTTTAGGAAACTATCTAACAACGACGAGGTCACCCATAGAAACCTCGGTCTCTACTTCCAGGTTAGACAGGATCATGTATACTTGGCATCTTCTTTCAAAGATGTCGCAACTTGGTTGGCAGAGATAAACATCTTATCCTTGTTCACTTCAGAATCACCAAACACCACAGTTTTATCGAAATAGTTTAATAAGACATGGTTGAAAGATAACCAGTCCATGCCCAGAATAATATCAATTTGGCTTAGAGGTAAATAAATCAGATCAATCAAGAATTTTCTACTAGAAATCTCTACTGGACAGTTCAAACACACATCAGAAGTTAAAACGGGACCACTAGTCGAGGTCTCTACCACAAGATCATCATTAAAAGAAGACACAGAAAGTTTAAGTTTCTTCGCACATGAGCAAGATATAAATGAATGGGTTGCACCATAATCGAATAACACAAGGAAATCTCCCTTATGAAATATTTACCTAGGATTAGATCTTTGGTCGAAGCTTCAATGTCATTAAGAGTAAAGACTCTTCCTGTGGCCTTCGAACATCCAGTTTGGTTATTCAGACTCCCACCATTCTACTCTTTCTTGGGATATGGGCAGTCTCTCTGAATATGGCCATTTAGTTTGTAGTTGAAATAGGTCATGTCTTTGTCCGCACAATTTGAAGAAATGTGGTTTGGCTACACACTTGTAACAAATAATAAGAGTTGAGAAAGTAGTTAGTTTTCTACCACCACCACCAGGGAACTCCATAGCAGCAGTCCTCTGATTTTGGGGGGATTACCATATTTCTTTGGAGGGGTCGGGTATGGTTTTCCTTGATTTTGGGATTCATGCTTCTTATTCTTCGTTGGGCCCGTATTCCGATAATATGTCGTCCTATCTTGGGAGTCTTCATCCCAGATCCTACACATGTTCACCAGCAGTTGGAACTGACAAACAACTTGATAATTCTCATCTTGCTTCACCTCAGGTCGCAAACCAATCAGAAACTTCACACATTTTGAGCTTTCACCATCTCTTCCTTGGTAATGAGGGAATTACCTTACCAGTTCATCAAACTTGGCTGAGTATTCAGCTACAGTCATGCTTCCTTGCTTGAGCTCTAGGAATTCCATCTCTTTCTTGTTCCTAACATCTTTAAGGAAGTATTTCTTTAGAAATACCCTTTTAAATATTTCCCAGGTCACAGCTTGACCTTCAGCCTCCAAGAATTAGCGAGTGTTCTCCCACTAGTACTCAGCTTCTTCTACTAGCATATATGTGCCAAAAGCAACCTTTTGCTCCTCTGGACATGCCATCACTCGAAAGATTTTCTCAATCTCCTGTACCCAGTTCTGAGCACCATCAGAGTTATATCCTCCATTGAAAGCAGGGGGTTGTTTTATGGGAAGCGATTCAACCTTTGATACTCAGTATCTTTACTAGTTTATCCTCTATTTTGATTCCCCATAGCCTAGGCTAAGGCTTTGAGGGCATCAACTATCGCACGATTATTCCTACCAGCCATTATTCCCTGCGCACACCAGGAAGTGAGAACATGGAAGGAATACACACAAGAAAAGGAATAAGAAGATTGCATACCTATCTCATGTCCCTACTTAAGTTACTCTTGAGAGTTGATGCCTCGAGAAATCAGTCCTCTACAACAATTCTCTCTCAAGACATTAACATTCACTCACTCTCCACTCTTGTATTCCTGACTGCTTGCCATAGTGTCCCATTGCACATAATGAATTATCAAAATGGCCAGTCTGGTAGCTCGTGACAAGGCATTGGAACTCATGGTATAATAGACATAAGGGATACAAACATGTTATGAAAGCACCAACAAATCTCCATAACCCATGTAAAACAACAATGCAAGTAAGCTTCAAACACAAACAACCTAATCAACTACAAAACAATCAGATACTTGAACAGTCAACAAACAAAGCACAGAACGCATAGGGAAAGACAACAGACGCACAAATCACTGGCCAAAAGGTTCAACCAGGCTTTGATACCACTAAATCTAATAACACGCCTCATCGCTACGATTTCACTACTCTTAAAATGAAAATTTTCAATTTTAAATAATTTGATTGTGAAAATGGTAATAAATTTTTCGCGATATACATTCACCAAATAACACATAAATACACACACATACACTAAACCACTATACATCATTCACTTGTCAAGATATAGTTCAGTTTTTACATGTATCTAAACCTGGAATTTACATGCCCAATAAAAAAAAATCAAGGAATCAACTAAGGACGAGTTTGATAACAAAACACAACTCTCCCAAAAGAAACTTCAACGTTATCACGTAGGCCTAGTGGCTCAAACAAAAGACCTCCCTCCAAAGCAAACCTATTGCTCCTTATATGCTCCCACGAATGAAAGTTCGAGATCATCACAGGCATCAACCACACGATACAAAATGCAAGGATGAGCTTATTATAAAAGATCAATGAACATCAAATGATAATGATTAGAAAGAAAACAATAACATATAACCACAATCATTCCCAGTAATCTATCAATGTAACATACACTTAACAAACTAGGCATCAACTTTTCAACAATTCAAATCAATTATGCTTAGAATGATGCATGCACCTGACTCAACTCTCAAATGCAATGTGGTACCATTGATCAGAAAATACCTAAGCATATCCTCATGATACTCTCACTTAGGAAAAATTAGCAGCAACTGTTAAGGTCACTTAGTCATGCACATGCCACTCCTCCCCCATGTTGAACATCATGAGTTTCAAGATAGTTCTAAACCGAGTGATATGCTCCCAAGTACCATCATTTTTCCTCATGAATAGCTAAAAAAAATTAAACAATCCCCTTCCCTCTCGAGGGACATATGGTGCGCTTAGCGCTAAGCGCACCATATGTTGTTAAAAATAATATTAATTAAAATAATAATTTAATTTGGGGGAAAAATTGAAAAGTTTCTGACATGGCGTGTTAAGCGAGCACTTGACTTGTTGAGCACACCCCATGCCCATTAAATGCACCTACCTATCAAAGAGGTCATGCTAAATGCGTCCATGTCGCGCTCAGTGTGACACTTGTAACTATAGAGCAGTTTTGGAATTGCTCATAACTCCCCATTAAAACATTTTCCTTTTATTCTTCCTCATCTGTTCATTTCCCACATTTTTTCTTTGTCTCCCTCTCATTGTTCTGCTCACTCTTCTCTTCTTTGTGCCTTTTCTTTGTTCGTCCATCAATCTCACGCTCCCAAGTATGCATTTCCACTTGTTCTTCTTTTCATTTGTTTATGTTTTGTGGTTTTTGTTTCCTAATCTTGTGCATGCGTTGAGTTTGCTATTGTAATGTCTTATTCTGTACTCTCATGTATGTGTGCTAGTTTAAATGTTGTTGTGCATGCTAGTTTGTCTAATGTTTTATGCATGTTATTTTTTTTCATTTTAAAATGTTTTGTTGCTCTGTATGTGATATTTGTACTGGGGAAAACGATAAGCTTGCTTAGCGCATCCATGCCCTCTTAGCGAGCCCATGCGTTTCTGGAAATTCTTTGAATTTTTGGGTAGTCTGGCTGAGCGCGCCCTGCGTGCTTAGCGAGCCCTCATGTTTGTATGCATTTCTGGGTAGGCTCGCTGAGCGCGACCCTCGCGCTGAAAGAGCCCATGAGTTTCTGGGTTTATGTTCTTCATTTTGTTTTCTATTATATTGTTCATGATCTTGGGTGTTCATCCAAATCTGGAAAATTTCCAGAATCTGGTGTCTACTGAGCGCGCCCTTGTCGCGCTAAGCGGGCCACCCTTATTAAGATTGTTGGATGGCTCAGCGCGTGCTTTTGCACTGAGCCTGCCCTGGCTTTCTGCCATCCCAGCACCCTTGCTTAGCGCACGCTGATCGCGCTGAGCGAGCCCTTATGTTAATTTTCTTTTTTATTATAATTTTAATTATTTATGCCTGTTTTGAAATGTTGATCGCGCTCAGCGGGCCACTGTCTCGCTCAGTCTGGAATTTTAATTGAATTGCGCTGAGTGAGCTATTGTCACGCTCAACGCTCCAGTTTCCACATGAGTCTCCCTTAGCGCGTCAGGTCGCGCTAAGCCTACCTTTTGTTTTCCTGTCTATTTTGGGGACACGCTCAGCCTGACCCCTTTGTCCTGTTTTCCTTTTTCCTTGTTTATTTCTATTTTTCTTTTCCAAGCTTTGTTTAATTTCTTTTGTTTATGTCCTTTTTGCAGATGGCCTCAAGAAAAGACCGAGGATCTTCAGCCTAACCCTGCCAAGAGCCGGACGCCGTCCACGATGCCTAGGACTCCGAACGATTTACCTCCCAAGCAGTGTGGGTTCGATTCTATGAGAGTGTGCAACACCATAACCTCTTGCCAAAGAGGCGGGTGTTCTTACAGCCAGGGGAGTACGACAAATTCTTCCGTGAGCTACAAAGACGTCGTGGGATAGAAAACTTACACATTTGCCAAAAGGAAACATCGACGTGGCATTGGTGAAGGAGTTTTACTCCAACATCTATGACCCCGAGGAGCGCTCCCCGAAGCAGTGCAAGGTCCAAGGAAAGGTGATTAGGTTTGACACTCAGACGTTAAACTATTTCCTCCAGACCCCAGGTGTTCTAGAGGACGAATCCCAACGAACCACATATTCTTAGTTCCTTTATACCTACCCTGATGTGGAGGCCATAGAAGCCAAGCTGTGCATGCCAGGTGACAACTTTGTGATGAATGCTGAAGGGCTCCCTGGAAGATCCTCAAGAAGGATATGACTACTTTAGCCTAGACTTGGAGTCTACTCTCCTACTCCAACTTGGCCCTTACTTCTCACACTTCTTATCTGAACATGGACAGGGTCAGGTTGGTTTTTGGCATCGTTTCCCAGATGGACATGGATTTGGGCAACCTCATTTCATTTTAGATCACCCAGATCGCCCAATCCAGTACCGGCAAGCTTGGCTTCCTCCCTCTTATCACGACGCTCTATGATGCCAAGGGTGTTCAGTCTGACACCATGGCATTCGAGTCACTTAGCCATCCCATCAATGTAGGGTATATTAGGAAGAACTGCCGGCACCTCCTACTAATGCTAAGGCTCCTACTTCAGATTCTGCACCTAGTCAGCCCATTTCTCAGCATCCTTCTCCCGCAATACCTCAGGGCCATCTGCTGCCTATGCTTTCCAGTCTCCATTAGGGCCAATATCTTTTGATGCAGAGTCTCCACCAGCTTTCTCTCCAGCATCCAGTGGTGACGCCAGATGACTTCCTCTCCCAAGTCGCTTGGCCTGGGTACAACCCTTCCTTTGGCATGGGGGGTAGTGTTGTTGATGAGGACCCTGCTACTAGCATGGATGACGACTATGTGGCAGATGTGACAGCTGCCCGAGGATCATGGGACCCTTTGCCCACTAAGGATTGAGGCCACGTTTTACAGGACACTTTATGTTTATGTTTTATGCTTTCAGTTTTATATTTTCGTTTTTATGATTGCTTTAGTATTTAATCGCTTTTCTAGACAATTTACATTTTTTTTAAATTTAAACTTATATATTTATGCATGATGGATAGTGATATGCGCCTAGCATATAAGGTTCCTAAGCTATTAAGAGCAAGAATTTGAGCATTAAGCATTGATAATTGCCCAATTTGTGTGAGAATTATGCTGATTTGTGTAATTGCCAGGAAGTCATTCAGATGTGTCAATCTTAAGCAAAAATCAGAAGAAAAGCCAAGCTGTGAAGAAGACTCTGGCGCCATCAGCGCCATGATCAGCGCCACCAGCGCCAATAGCACTGAAAGATGGCGCCATTCGCGCCAAAGTGGCGCCATTAGCGTCATCAGCTCTGGAACCTGGCGCCATCAGCGCCAGTCTAGCACCAAGAGCGCCATTACCTCTGCTAGTTGGCGCTAGGAGCGCCAAGTTGGCGCCATTCATTCTGTAAGTTGGCGCCATCAGCGCCACAGGTCGACAGAAGCTGTATAATTAAAGCTATCAAGGGCAAAACAGGGACTTCACAAGTTGGGATATAAATACTAAACCCTCAGCATTGAATGCACGACTTCTTGGAGGGAAACAACACAAAATAGGTTTTTAGAAAGCTAGCTAGGGTTCTGGGGAAGATTGAAGGCTCAAGTGGAGGTGTTCTCCATCTTCTTCTTCCTTTACTTCAGCTAGGTATACCATTTTTTGTAACACAACCACCCACAATGAGGTTTGGCTAGTTTCATATTGAAGTTAGGGCTAAGCACTGAATGTAACTTATTTTGGATTGTATTGGATGCTATCTTTCATTTATATCAAGTCATTTCACTTTATCTTATTTAATGCATGTTTCTATCTCTCTGGAACTGATCACTCTGGTTGGGTACTGAAAGCTAAGGTTTACAATAGGAATATTGGGATTCTATGCTTGGACTG
>PYAF01002945.1:156794-195573 GCA_007407185.1 Glycine tomentella | reverse complement strand
TGACAAGCTTTACATTGACTAGGGATAGAAGTGTATGCTTGCAACCATTTATTGCATCATTTAATGCTTAACCTAACAGCTACCACTAAGGGATTAGGGTAATTACTTGGGTTAAAGGGTTAAGATCACTACGGGAGTAGGGCTTAGCTATTATTGTATGAAGATGCATGTTTGAGTGACTTGGGATAGATGAATGTAGGAGACAATATATGTAAGAAGGTAGGAAGCATTTAGTGTGAATTGCCCTAGCTACTTCACCACACATATCATTACAACCCTCCATAGTTTGTCCATAATATTCATGTTCATAATTAGGTTTTAATTTAATTTGTTATATACACCCAACACCAATTTCTCGTAAATATTTGTCATCAAACCTATCGATATTAATTATGATTTAATTGGTCAACAATCCTCGTGGGAACGATATCTTTCTTATCACTTTATTACTTGGAACGATCGGTATACTTGCCGAGTCTGCAACAAGTTTTTGGCGCCGTTGCCGGGGATAATTTTAGCCAATTTTATTATAACTTTTTATCTTTAAGGTTGGATTTATTTTGTTACTAACCTGCTTCCAGATTTTATGCGAGGTACTGCTGACCCCGTGAATCTTCAGTTGGATCCAGAGATTGAGAAAACTATTAGGAAGAACCGGAAGTTAGCGCGACAAAGGAAGGAAGCAGAAGTATCTAGTTCTAGATCACAACAAGAAGAAGAATCAGAAGAAGAACTAGATATGGCTGAGAGGAATAGGGAGCAGCCAAGGCCTAAGGATGAACTCATGGAGGACATCCTTGCTCCTATGTTCATTCGGCCTGCATCAAGCATAGTCAGACCACTCATTCAAGCAAACAACTTCGACATCCACCCTTCTCTAATCAGCTTGGTGGAACGGAGTCAATTTGGTGGTGAGGATGATGAGGATCCTCATGATTTTGCCGATCAATTTCTGATGATTTATGATACCATCCGCCATCACGGAGTCACAGATGATGCTATTAGGCTTCGGCTCTTTCCTTTTGCCTTGAAAGGGAAAGCTCTTAGGTGGTTGGGCCGCCAAGCTTCAAACAGTATAACCACTTGGCATAAGCTGATGGCAAAGTTCGTTGCTCAATATTTTTCCATGGAGAAGTATAACCGCCTGGTGAATGAGATCACCAACTTCACTCAGCTCCAAGGAGAAACATTATGCGCGGCATGGAACAGATTTCAAGAGCTTATCCGTCGATGTCCTCAATATGACATGCCAGTAGGGAAGAAGGTGCGCATCTTCTTCAATGGGTTGTCACCTGAATCCAAGCTGGTTGTAAATGGAGCTGCTGGAGGTTCAATTAGATTATAAACTACAACCCAAACTCATGATTTGATCAACTCTTTGGCCCGTACTGAAAATGAGAGTGTAGTAACTCAGCCTAAGAGGGAAGTCATTCATCTGGGCAGCACTGATGCAATGTTGGTTGAGCAGAAACTTCTATCACAGCAGCTAGCCATCCTCAATGCTAAAATTGACAAGCTTGAGATCTCCAAAGCTTAAGTTTCTTCAATTAAGGTAGGCATGGTTGCATGTGAATATTGCCAAGGGGACCATGAGTCCAATGTTTGTCCAACCTTGGTGGGGGCTGATCCAATTCAGGTGAATGGAGTATGGTATGATCAGAGACCTCCGCAAGGTTATCAACGAAATTACAATCAAGCTTCTGGGAGTGGTAGTTATCCAAGAAGACCACAAGGAGGTGGGTTGGACTACAAGTCTAACCATTATTTGTAACTACCTCCCATCCCTCCCAAGGAGCCATCAAAGTTAGAGAAGGCTATGTTGCAGCTGGCCAAAACCACCAACGACCACATCCAGAACACTGATGCCTTTATGAATGAGACTAGGTCTCAACTGAAGAATCAGGGTGCATCCATCAGGAATCTGGAGACTCAAATTGGTTAGATCTCTAAGCAACTAGCTGAGAGACCACCTGGTCAATTCCCTAGTGATACTGTAGTAAATCCTAGGGAACATGCTAAGGACATCACCACTAGAAGTGGACTTGTTATTGCTCCTAAGGAAAAGGCCAAAGTGGTGCCAAGAGAGGAGGAAAAAGAGTTCCCTACAGCTGCTGCAGAGTTTGAAGAAGATGAACCATCTAGTAGCTCAAGGGAGAAAGGGAAAGAAAAAGAGAAGGAGAAGGTCTCATCTAAACCTAAACAACAGCCTCTGAATTTTTCTAAGTATGAGAAACCACCTTACCCATTGAAGAACAAGCAGAAAGCTCAGAAGCAACAGTTTGCTAAATTCTTGGAAATGTTCAAGAAGCTTCAAGTGAACATTCCTTTTACTAAAGCTTTGGAAAACATGCCCAATTATGCCAAGTTCATGAAAGAAATTCTGTCAAAGAAGCACAAACTCCAGGAATGTGATACTGTATAGCTTACAGAGGAATGTAGTGCCATTATCTAGAGGAAAATGCCTCCCAAGCTCAGAGATCCGGGAAGTTTTAACATTCCCATTGCCATTGGAAATGTTAATGTGGGGAGAGCTTTGTGTGATCTTGGTGCTAGCATTAACTTAATGCCTTTGACAGTATGCAAGTCCTTGGGCATTTCTGAGCTCAAACCCACCATGGTATCCCTTCAGTTAGCAGATAGATCATTGAGAAAGCCAAGTGGAGTTTTGGAGGATGTTCTTGTCAAGGTTGACAAGTTTATTTTTCCAACTGACTTCATAGTGCTGGACATGGCTGAAGAGAGTAAGATACCTCTCTTACTGGGTAGACCATTCTTAGCCACAGCTCGTGCTTTAATTGATGTGGAGAAAAGAAAGTTGGAGTTGAGGATGGATGAAGAATCTGTGGTGTTTAATGTTTTCGATGTGATGAAGAACCCTTTTGATCGGAATGATTGTTTCCGTATTGATGTCTTGGATAAATGTATTCAAGCTGAAGAAGTTTTGGTCAAGGGAATAGAAGAGGAACTAGAACCACAAGATTTCATCATGTCTCAAGAGGTAGTGGCGGCAGTTATGGAGGTTTTGGAAAAGAAGGACACTGACATTGATCATGGGGCACCAAAGCTGGAGTTAAAGGAGCTGCCAGCAACCCTTAAATATGTGTTTTTGGGGGAGGATGATACCTATCCAGTCATAATCAACAAAAGCCTGGCCATGGAGGAAGAAGAAAAGCTTTTGAAAGTGCTGAAAGATCACAAGACAACTATTGGTTGGTCCATTTCTGACCTAAAGGGGATCAACCCTTCCTTTTGCACTCACAAGATCTTGATGGAAGACAATGTTAAGCCTGTGAGACAGCCACAAAGGAGGTTGAATCCTATCATGAAGGAGATGGTCAGAAAAGAAGTTGTGAAGTTTCTTGATGCGGGTATGATCTATCCGATTTCGGATACCGAATGGGTTAGTCCGGTGCAAACTGTGCCTAAGAAAGGTGGGGTCACTGTAGTCCAAAATGATAACAATGACTTGATCCCCACTAGGACTATCACCGGGTGGCGAATGTGTGTTGACTACCACCGATTAAATGATGCCACAAGGAAGGACCACTTCCCACTTCCTTTAATCGACCAAATGCTAGAGAGGTTGGGCGGACATGATTATTACTGCTTCTTGGATGGATACTCCGGATACAACCAGATTTCTGTAGCACCTGAGGACCAAGAGAAGATGGCGTTCATTTGTCCCTTTGGAGTCTTTGCTTATAGACGGATGCCTTTCGGTCTTTGCAATGCGCCAGCCACATTCCAAAGGTGTATGCTTTCTATCTTCTCTGATATGGTGGAAAAATTTCTAGAGGTGTTTATGGATGATTTCTCTGTGTTTGGGTCTAGTTTTGATGACTGCTTGTTTAACTTGTCTAAAGTCTTGAAGAGGTGTCAAGAGACTAATCTAGTTCTCAATTGGGAAAAGTGTCATTTCATGGTACGTGATGGTATAGTTCTGGGTCATAAAATCTCCTCCAAGGGGATTGAGGTTGATGAGGCTAAGCTTTTGTTAATTGAGAAATTGCCTCCACCCGCTGATGTTAATGGAGTTCGTAGTTTTCTAGGCCATGCAGGGTTTTATAGGCGATTCATTAAAGATTTTTCTAAAATAGCTAAGCCTCTTAGCCAACTGTTGGTCAAAGATTCTGAATTTAACTTTGATGCTAATTGTTTGAATGCTTTTAATGTGCTGAAAGAAAAATTGACCACTGCACGTGTTTGGAGTTTACCATTTGAGCTAATGTGTGATGCTAGTGCATATGCTATAGGGGCTGTTTTAGGTCAACGTAAGAACAAACTTCTTCATGTCATTTATTATGCTAGCAAAATTCTAAATGAATCACAAGTGAATTATGCTACAACAGAAAAAGAAATGTTAGCAGTAGTTTATGCCTTGGATAAGTTTTGGTCTTACTTAATTGGGTCTAAAGTCATTGTTTATACTGACCATGCTGCTCTTAAGTACTTGTTGACTAAGCAGGATGTCAAGCCTCGCTTGTTGAGGTGGATGCTCCTATTTCAGGAATTTGATCTGGAGATTAAAGACAAGGCGGGTGTAGAGAACAGAGTGGCTGACCATTTATCCCGAATTCAAGAGAAAGAACTCCAAGATAGTTCACAGCTGGAGATTAATGATTCATTTCCTGATGAACAAATGATGACTGTCACAAATGCTCCTTGGTTTGCTGATATGGCTAACTACAAAGCTGTGGGAGCAATTCCTGATGACCTTACATGGCAGCAAAGGAAGAAATTCTTGCATGATGCCCGAAGATATCAGTGGGACAACCCATTTCTATACTTTCAATGTGCTGATGGTATTATCAGGAGATGTGTAGCTGAGTTTGATTTTCCGAAGATCCTCTGGCACTGCCATGCCTCAAGTTATGGAGGACATTTTGGAGGCAACCGAACTGCTCACAAGGTGCTGCAAAGTGGGTATTATTGGCCTACCCTATTTAAAGATGCTAAGGCATTTGTGGAGAACTGTGTTAGATGCCAAAGAACGGGGAATATATCCCGGAAAGATGAAATGCCACTCAACAGCATTTTGGAGGTTGAATTGTTTGATGTTTGGGGAATAGACTTCATGGGACCCTTTCCCAAGTCTTTCTCTAATCAATACATCTTGGTAGCAGTCGACTATGTCTCCAAATGGGTAGAGGCAGTGGCATTGCCCACTAATGATGCTAGAGTTGTTGCAAACTTCCTGAGAAAGAACATCTTCACTCGTTTTGGTGTCCCCAGAGCCATAATCAGTGATGGTGGCACACATTTCTGCAACAAGCAAATTGAAAGTTTGCTCACCAAGTATGGGGTAACTCACAAAGTGGCCACGCCCTATCACCCACAAACCAACGGTCAAGTAGAAGTTTCTAACAGAGAATTGAAGAGGATACTTGAGAAGACTGTTGGAAGTTCTAGGAAGGACTGGTCCAAGAAAGTGGATGATGCACTGTGGGCCTACCGGACAGCTTTTAAAACACCGATAGGTATGTCACCATATCAATTGGTGTATGGGAAATCCTGTCATCTTCCGATAGAATTGGAGCATAAAGCTATGTGGGCCACCAAATTTCTCAACTTTGAGCTATCAAAGGCTACAGAGAAGCGTTTGTTGCAGCTGAATGAATTGGATGAATTCAGACTTGCCGCCTATGAGAATGCAAGACTATATAAGGAAAAAACCAAGAGATGGCATGACAAGCAGATCCATTCCAAAGATTTTACACCCGGACAGCAGGTATTATTGTACAACTCGCGATTGCGGTTGTTTCCAGGTAAACTCAAATCTAGATGGTCTGGACCATTCGTGGTTGTAAGGGTTTTTCCTTACGGGACAGTAGAAATCTCCCCTCTTGACACCAACAGACCTTTTAAGGTCAATGGATGGCGGCTGAAGCCATATTTTGGTGGTCAAATTGATAGGGATGCTGTGGCCATCCCTTTAAGCTCCCCTAATCCTTAAAGGATTAACCGCCAGGCTCGCGACGTTAAACAAGCGCTTATTGAGAGGCAACTCAATTGTGTGTTGATTGATATGTTTGAATCTATTTCTTAAGTTAGAGTAGATAATTAGCTTTGCATTCCTCGTTGTTAGTTTTCATTTACTTAAGACAATTCGTTCCTTTTGTATTTATTGTGATTTTTTTTTGTTTTTCATCAATGCATAGTAATTTAGTTCTTATTTTGCATTAATTAAGGATTTTAGTACTTTTAGATCTTTAAGAGCCAATTCTTGTTGTTTTGTGGCTATGTTAAGGTTCTGGCGCCACCAGCGCCAGATTTGGCGATATCAGCGCCAACCTTTCTGAAGACTCGCGCCGTTAGTGCGAGATTGGCGCTACTGGCGCCATTGTTTCTGGAGAGCCACGCGTTTAGCGCCATTATGGCACTATCAGTGCTGGCTGGATTTCAAAGTGATGGTATGGCGCCACTAGTGTGAGTGTGGCGCCACGAGCACCAATGTCTCTGGCTTCCCACGCTAACAGCGCAGTGGCGGCGCTACCAGCGCCATGCTTTCTGGCAACCCGTGTCGATGGCACTGGAGTTGCGCGGATCACGCGGCACTTACTAACTCGTTGGGTTTTTTAAAATTTGAAACCCCTCATTCTCCCTCATTTTACTAAACCTCGACCCTCACTCTCCCTCACCTAAAACATGACCCCACTTTCTCTCCATTGCTTTCTTTGTTCCCTTTCTTCATCCTTCACCAGCTCCTATTCCCCATTCTTCCTCATACCCACTAATTCCCATTTCCATTTAACCTTCCCATTCCCTTCTGCTTTCGTGATTCTCTTCAAGGCTTGGCCTCTTCGAAGGTCACCATCGTTGTGCTTGCTTACCATTCCCTTTTGGCAATGGCTCGCGATAAGCTAAGAGCTTTCTATTAGTAGCGTTGGGGGTATTGTTGTGGAGTAATGTGTAGATTGTATTGTAGAACCAGATGGATGTTGTGCGTGTACAGTGCTATGTTTGATCTTTTGTTGTCATTCTCACTATAATGATGTGGTACTGGTTGGATGTATTGCCCTGGCTTGTAAATTTTAGGGTTCCATAGGGGTTAGTGGTGGAATATTTTGTTAATCACTGTTCTTGAATTGTGACATCATGATGTGAAACCATATTGCTAATTGTGAACTTGCAAATCATAGTTACTGTCACATACATTTAGGCTCAATTGATTTTGATAGATTCTTTCCCTTTTCATTGGCCTACATGCTCTTCGACTTCAAATGGGAACTGACTGGAACCCTTTGTCAGTCATAACTTAAAATGATTAATTATGTGTGGGAAAACATGTTTGGCAATTGTGAACCAAATCCTAAGGTAATAATGCAACTAGGTCAATTGTTAGGTGCTCATTTGTGTGCTTTCTCTCTGTAAAACACATTAGTGAGGATATAGTTTCAAGCAAATCAGGGCGTGCTGGCTTCTTATTGTGTGGAATGGTTCTAATGTACACCATTGTTTTCATAACAAATCTGGGAATTGTGTTCAATTATGGGTTCTGCTTTTTGCCAATGTTTCTTTTAATTGAAACCTATTTGATTACACTGCACTCCTGGTCACTAGCTTGTTGAGAAATTGACAGTGCTGCACTTGTGTGAAACCTAGCCTAGTTCTCTAAACTTTTAATGGTGGTCTGCACTGAAATGGAATTGATTCTTTGTGTCTCCTGCATTTGAATGAATGTTAACATCATTAAGCATATTTTGTAAACATCATTGTGGGCACTTTGGTTTCACACATATGTGGGGATTGCTCTAAGTTGATATTCTTGTCATGCTGGGCTAGGCCAACAATGCTTAACCAGAATAATATTCTTTTAAAAAGCCTTGTTCTAAAAGTGTTGCAATTAGCCATTTTGTCTCTGATTTAGCATTGTGGTCCTTTGTACATCTGCTTGTTAAGGACAACTCTAGGTAGTACCTTCTAATTTTGTCTGTGCTTATTGTACCAAAATGCCTCAAGCTAGGAATCTGTTTTACTGCCTTGATATTGGTGTGAGTGATTGTTGAATTCAAGTTAGGATTTATTTGTTGAAGGTATAATTGATCAATTTGGGTCTTTGCACTCGCTTGTCTCACACTGGATGTTTATGACCATATCCTGAACTTAAAGTTCTTGTCCATCAGTTATTTGGTTCCTTACTTGTCATGCAATTGTTGAATCATTGAATATGCTTGTACACCATTGTGAACCATATGCTCTCAAATTAAATATGAGAATCATGGTGTTATTTCGTGTCAATGGATGCTACATGAATCCGGTGCGATTGATGACTGTACACAAACCTGGTGGATTCATTTGGCTATTTTGTACTTGCCCATGTTGTTGGTTATCCAAATATTTCCATTATCTGTTTTGTGTTATTCTGGTTATTTACTCAACAAGAACATCGCCTTGCCTAAATCTGGGAATTCCCCTAGTCCAATGCTTAAACCATAATTTGTTGTGTACAATTGTTGAACATATAGTGTATTGGATTTTGGTTTTTGAATTTTAGGGTAAACAGGTAGATAAGGGTAAGTAGAAGGCTACCACAGGGACCACCAGCAAAAGGGCGCGTACTTCTGACTTTGATGAAGGTCGACTCAGGTCCAAGGAGCATCAAGACCGCTTTGATAAATGGTACTTCCCAAAGAAGATTATCCCGGAGAGACAGATTGACTGGGAGGGCTTACCTGATGATTCCCCAATCCGGGAAGTGATTGTGCATCGCCAGTGGCAGACATTGGTGAGCTTTGCCGAGCCCAGCTCCAGCTCCATTCTGAAGGAGTTCCTGGCAAATGTGGATAGGCAGACCGTCGAGCAGCAGAGGCGGAGCTGGGTCAGAGGCGTGGTCGTTCCTTTCGACCACGAGTTCATTGAAGACTTCCTGCAGACTTCCTACGACAACCTTCGTCTTTGTGGATTCATGACCTGGTTCAACAGGATACAGCCTCTCTCTTGCACCGGCAAGGTGACCTACAGGGACGATATGCCTCAGCTAGCTGATGAGCTACGCAGAGGTATAACCAGTCGATTCTCCGCATAGAAGATGAAGACCGGATCCGATTTTGTCCCGAAGAAGCTCAAGCGCTAGGAGCTGCATCCCGAGTCTGATTTCTGGCACTTATCGTTAACTCCACCATTCTCCCGTCTTCTAACTTGACGGATGTCAATGTGGAGCGTGCCTATCTGCTTTATGTCCTTCAGAGGGAGATTAACCTGGATATATCTTACGCCCTCTCGGATCACATCCTCCACATGATCCAGGACGGCAACAGCCGCTCGCTCCTCGGCCATTCCTCCCTCATTTCTCATCTCTGTATGCATGCCGACTTAGAGATTCCCGACGAGGAGCCCATGGACGTGAAGCTAGGGACTACACTGACCCTGAGGACCTACCAGGATGCAGTGAGGCATGCTCTTCAGGAGCAGCTCCTTCGTGCTTTCGATCTCACCCCTGAAGAGATGGCTGCCCGGAGTCCGAGGTATGGACCCCGTGACGGGTTAGAGGAGCCTATGCCAGAGGTCCCAGTCTTCCCACAGCCAACCACAACATCACCACCTCAGCAGCCAGCCGCTTCATCACCGCCACCACCACAGGACACCCCTGCGACATCCAGCCATGCTCCCCATCGCGAGTCCATCTTTGAAGACTCAGCTACTTATCTGAGGATGCAGCAGCAGATAGACTAGCTGACCACCACCACTCAGAGGATGCAGGAGCAGATGGACGCTCAGACCCGGATGCTCACCGCCATATGCCAGCATTTCTCGATCGACCTTCACGGCTCTCTGCCACAGCCTCCTCCCCTCTCTTTTGCACTTCCATCACCAGCGAGGCAGCATTCGCCATCCTCCTCTCCCACAGCCGGCATAGACACCATGGATGAGGATCCGACTCACTGATCCTCCTCGCTCTCTACCTTTCTTTTACTTCATGCTTTACTTTACTGTCATTTTTCTTTTATGCACTTTACATTCCGATACTTTAGACTTTTGCACAATGTGGCACCGTCAGTGCGTGCCTGAACATATGACATTCTGCCATGATTTGATACTTAGTTTATGCATGAGTTATTTCCTCTAATAATGTGTCATCTGCTTTGTGTTTTTATACGTGTCATTTGCTGGGGACAACAACTATTTAAATCTGGGAATCTGGGCACGTTAATCGAGGAAACACGCGTTAGTCATACAGTTCTTTTTGTTAATTATACGTCTTTTTGGGAAACATGAACAGTAGGCAGATACTTTTTGGTCAAAATTCTTTTTGTGAACATATACAGATAGTTAACTACAATTGATTTTGCGTTGTCCCGGATTTAGATTTGCTTAATCAGTTAGTTGTGAATTTGATTTTGGAAAGTATTGGTGATATGAATCATGACTTGATGTTGTATGGAACTTGAACTGAGTGTGTGAATGCTTGTATAGCTGAATTATTTCAAAATGGAATGCAACGTTTGATTTGACATCACCGTAAGTCTAGCTTGTACCACAGCCTGTGAGGTTTGGGCCTAAATAGTTAATTTCTTCTAGAGCGACCTCACAACAATAGGACTCTAGAACTTGCTCTGTTCTCTCTGATGCATGCATGATTGAGGTGATAAAGGCATTTTGTTCTGATAAGCTTGGGCCAAATAGCCTTCCTTACAATTATTTCCTTTGCTAACCTTATTGAGTCTGAAGCCTTCTTTTGTTTAATCACCTGATAATACATCAAACCACAATTATTACATTACCTTGGTTAAGATTGAACTGCTAATTGATCTGTGGTTTTGCAAGAAAAGAATACAAATATCAAGGTGAATACAAGAATGAAATGAGATGAAAACAAAGAATGGCATTCAATTAAGCCAATTGACAAATGAAAGGAAAGAATTAGCAAGTTGAAAGAAAAGGAAGGAAGAAAAGAATTTTAAAAGAAGTAATAGATTGAAACAAGAAAGAGAAAAATTTCAAAAATTTAGTAAGTTCAATCTCAATGCTTGTTTAGTCACTTTCCAAATGATCCTACCTGTAAGCCAAGCCAAGTTACAACCCTTTTAAGACCTTTTGATCAGTTATGCATGTGTTGTGTTCTTTTGTAGGAACTTGAGAATAAGATCAAGCCTATGGTAGTGCTAGGGCTATGATGGATTGAAAAAATACCCAGACACTTGAGTGATGAGTGAATAATTGCCTTAGTGAGAGGTATTCAAGTTAGACTTCAATGTTTGATGGATTTGAAAATTTCTGTCTGAAGTTTTGAATTGGTTCAGTTGTTTGCAGCATTCTAAGCTCAAGGATTGTTTTGTTCAATGTTGATTCTAGAGAATTGATCCATGCTTCCTATTTGAACATTGTTTATTGCTGAGGATAGCAATATTTAAATCTGGGAATTGTTTGATATGCGCCTAGCATATAAGGTTCCTAAGCTATTAAGAGCAAGAATTTGAGCATTAAGCATTGATAATTGCCCAATTTGTATGAGAATTATGCTAATTTGTGTAATTGCCAGGAAGTCACTCAGATGTGCCAATCTTAAGCAAAAATCAGAAGAAAAGCCAAGCTGTGAAAAAGACTCTGGCGCCATCAGCACCATGATCAGCGCCACCAGCGCCAATAGCACTGGAAGATGGCGCCATTCATGCCAAAGTGGCGCCATTAGCGTCATCAGCTCTGGAACCTGGCGCCATCAGCGCCAGTCTGGCGCCAAGAGCGCCATTATCTCTGCTAGTTGGCGCCAGGAGCGCCAAGTTGGCGCCATTAGTTCTGTAAGTTGGCGCCATCAGCGCCATCCTCGCGCCATCAGCGCCACAGGACGACAGAAGCTGTATAATTAAAGCTGTCAAGGGCAAAACAGGGACTTCACAAGCTGGGTATAAATACTAAACCCTCAGCATTGAATGCATGACTTCTTGGAGGGAAATAGCACAAAATAGGTTTTTAGAAAGCTTGGGTACCTTAGCTAGGGTTCTGGGGAAGATTGAAGGCTCAAGTGAAGGTGTTCTCCATCTTCTTCTTCCTTTACTTCAGCTAGGTATGCCATTTTTTGTAACACAGCCACCCACAATGAGGTTTGGCTAGTTTCATATTGTAGTTAGGGCTAAGCACTGAATGTAACCTCTTTTGGATTGTATTGGATGCTATCTTTCATTTATATCAAGTCATTTCACTTTATCTTATTTAATGCATGTTTCTATCTCTCTGGAACTGATCACTCTGGTTGGGTACTGAAAGCTAAGGTTTACAATAGGAATATTGGGATTCTATGCTTGGACTGGGGTAAAGTGACAAGCTTTACATTGACTAGGGATAGAAGTGTATGCTTGCAATCCTTTATTGCATCATTTAATGCTTAACCTAACAGCTACCACTAAGAGATTAGGGTAATTACTTGGGTTAAAGGGTTAAGATCACTACGGGAGTAGGGCTTAGCTATTATTGTATGAAGATGCATGTTTGAGTGACTTGGGATAGATGAATATAGCATACAATATATGTAAGAAGGTAGGAAGCATTTAGTGTGAATTGCCCTAGCTACTTCACCATACATATCATTACAACCCTCCATAGTCTGTCCATAATATTCATGTTCATAATTAGGTTTTAATTTAATTTTTTATATACACCCAACACCAATTTCTCGTAAATATTTGTCATCCAACCTATCGATATTAATTATGATTTAATTGGTCAACAATCCTCGTGGGAACGATATCTTTCTTATCACTTTATTACTTGGAACGATCGGTATACTTGCCGAATCCGCAACAAGTTTTTGGCGCCGTTGCCGGGGATTGTTTTGGCCAATTTTATTATAACTTTTTATCTTTTATGTTGAATAGAGAAAAACCTTTTGTATCACATCAAAGTTAGTTTCGATTAACAAACTCCCAACACCAATCGCATCATATTTCCACCATCCACATTATTCCGAGTGTTTGTGTCTCTTTCCTTGTAGTTCTTACTCTTTTAGTTTACATTTATGTACAGTTTAATTTTAAGCCAAATCATTTTACCATATAAATCCATTCATTAATTACTTGAAAACAAACATGTATTAGTCCTAAGTATAAGCAAAGTCTCTGTGGAAATAGACATTTGGTCTTACCAGATTTTTATTACTTAGACAACTCGGTGTGCTTGCCGAACCGTTAACACTAACCATAGAGAAGCACCCATGCAAAGGATTACTTAGGAAGTGTTGTAAGGTTTTCTATGGTGGTGCTTCAAGTTCCAGTTCGTGTTCCTGTTTCACATATTCTCTTAAAAAATCTTTTTTTTTCCACAGGGTAGGAGAAGCTCTTGATGCTAATGTTAAAAGGTGGTCAAGTGTGAAAAAGGAAAGTTGAGGGTGTTACTAAGAAAGTTACAATATGAATGTGTAAACATTCTAAATGTGTTTAAGCTCACTGCATATGTTGAGATTGTTATGCCTTGATAGAGAGATATGAACTTGCCGTGAATATTTTCTTCCTTTTGCTTACTCTCTTGGAAATATATCATTTTTAAAATTGAGCTTACTGCTGTAAGAAATTGGTTTGGTTACCAAAAATGAGAAAGGTAATATTTTTTGTATATTTCTTGTTGTTGTAAGAATTTGGTTTCGTTATATGGACCTGGTAAGCTATAGAAAAAATATTAACCTTCCCCCAAAAATGATAAATGGATTACAAATTCAGAAAAGTGAGATTGCACCTTGCTATATAGTTGTGAGTTACAAAAATTTGGTGGTCCTTCAGTTTATTTAAGTTAAAGTTAATTGAACATCTTGGACATATATGACTGAGATGATTTTACTTACATTATTCTTCTTTGGTATATGTGTCTGCTCAATATGTTATGGTTGCTTATGCAGGAACATTACATCAAACATATAGTGAAGGAAGGATCTTTGAGGTAATTGGGTGAATTGTCTTCTTTTGGTTTCACTATTTTACACTTCTTTAGATGATAAATGAATACAACCATTTGTATTCTTGTAAGGGGATTCCTCAATTCAAAGAATACTTTGGCTTCTTACAACCATCTCTATTAAGAATGATAAGCAAATTAACAAGTAATTTTCTTCTATTCATTAGAAGTGACCAGTCCATCAATTGTATCTACATGTTATAGATTTTGTAATTTATTTGTCTTTTTGACATATTATTGGTAGGTTATAAGCATCAATTTTTTTGTAAATACCAAGGTGTTTTTTTTTCTAAAAATTCTCTATCATTTTCTTTTAAATGTATGTTAATTTTCAAAATTGAGCTTACTGTTTCCATCTTCTAAGGAGCCTTTCTTTTTTATAATTATTTTACAGGGTTGGAAAGTAGAAACTAAAAATGGTTCCAAGGGAGCGCTGACATCACCATGGTCAACCACATGCTGCAAGTATGAATTCCTTATCGGTCTGGTTTTTTGAATTAACTAGTAAGTTTATGTTTGATGTGTTTTCTTTTTATTTGTTGTGAGATCAAATTTTGTTTATGCTGAGCACAATTTTTTTTATTTGTCTGAATGGGCTATATGTGAATTTTACATATGTTTGATTCAACTAATTTAGGCTGCTTAGCTACAATGTAAATTCTGATTTTCAACATTTTTTGTTCTGAAGTTTTAGTTTGAATCATTTGTTTATCATATTGGTCTCTTTGTTTCCCATGCCTGTTTGTATTGATCTTGACAACACTGTTTGAGTTGTAAAGCTAGAATCTAAATTTGGGTCAGATGTTGCTATTGTGTTTCCCATGGATGGTTTTCATGTTTATCATTCTAAACTAGATGCAATCAAGGTCTAGATGTGATGATGAATGTTAATGTCCTTTTGATAACCACTTTCCTGATATTCATATGAAATTTTATACCAGATTCAATTCGTTAGTAGCATTATTCTTAGTGATAATCTAGTGTTGACAAGTTAGAGCAAGCAATCAAATCAAATGTACTTGCAAGAGCAATAAGGGTGTGATTTGTTGTCATTTTCCTTGTGACAATGTATTCAAATACCATGTTTTACTTGCCCAATTGAGGGTCTTTCTTTTTTGTCACTGTTCCACCAAATTTGATGACTTTTGTCAATTTCATTATGCCCCATCTTTTGTTTTTCTTAAAGGGCAATTTACAATTAATTGATTTTGGGGGTCCTATGTTTTGTGAGTTATTGTGATTTTATAAGTAGAATAGAGTTTAAGGACCATGTATTTGAGTTTGAGGTCCTATGTGTTTCCCTTTCCTGTTTGTCATGAATTGTTGCAAAAATCAAAGTGCTGGAGGATTTATGTGAGTTTGTGGTGGGTGTTGGAGAGTGGTGTACTATGGGGAGGAGAGAAACATGAGTGAAGGGAAGTGAGCAGAGGATGAAATTAAGTCATATTATTTAAGGCTAGAACACATTCATAATAGTGAGTGAGTGGTTTCTTAGTCATAAACTTGCTATGGAAAAAAAAAAAATTCTGGAATGATGAGTCTGAATGTGCTACTGATGCATTTTTTACAAATTTGGGATTAAAATTCCTTTATGGTGCTTTAAGGATGGTTATTAGAGACATTAAAGTTTGTATAATAAATAGAGCAATATCATTGGTGGTTGGTATTAAATTGTTTAAGATATTGTGAAATTTATCTTGAAGTCTACAAAATCTTTATCAACAAATTTGCTTTTGTATTTATTATTTTATTACAAGGTGCAATGAAAGCATGTTTATAATCTAAGGCAATTTAAATTCTCAATCGTGTCTGTTAGATTTAGAAGTTTAAGTTATTACTGAATTGTAGGTGATTGTATAGTATTAATTAGCTCTAATTTAGGAGGTTATTCTATTAATATTAGTAATTGTTATTAGTAATTAATATTGTACATAGCATAGAGATTCAGGTGAGCATTGTTAAAATTTCTATGACACCACCACTGATATTTTATTATTTTAATTTTTTAAAAAAAGATATTCTAAGACGATTCTTGTGAAAATCGTCTTAGAATCCTAAATTTTTATTTTTTTATATAAAAAGATATTCTAAGACGGTTTTCTAGAAAATTGTCTTAGAAAGTCTACTTTTCAAGACAGTTTTTTCATAAAATCGTCTTATAATCCTACAGAATTTTTTTTATACAAAAAATCTTCTAAGACGGCTCCTATGAAAACCATCTTAGGATATCCACATTCTAAGACGGTTTTCCAGAAAAATCATCTTAGAAACACCTTAATTTTTTTGATAAAAAAAACATCTAAGACTATTTTTCGTAAAAATCGTCTTAGAAACACCTTCTTTATTTTTTCTTCTTCAAAAAAACATCTTCTAAGATGGTTCCTACAGAGAACCGTCTTAGAATGCTTAAGCTACAAAGACGGTTTGAAAATCATCGTCGAAAGTATTGACTTTCAATGACAGCTGATACAAAAATGGTCATAGAACCGTTGTAAAAAGGGGTAAAGAACCGTCGTAAAAGCTCTTTTTCAATAGTGACATCAACATCATCTCATCTCAATGTCATCAACATCACAAACAATCACATTCCACATAGATACATATAAACTCATGCATGGATTCACATTCCCGAGGTCTTCAGACAATGTAAATTACATATAATAACAATTCGTAATATAATAAGACTGATATTCTAGGGAAAATTCTAAATTAAAGAGAAGAACTATAGTATACCAAAAAAACTCTTAAGCCCATTTAAATTTTAATAAAAGAAGTAACAAGTGAACAAATATAAAATTTTGGGTAGAGTCTCCTATGTAATTAAGACTTTTTCCCAAAATTTCAATCAATACAACAACAACATCATTCACAGTTTTATATATCAATAACAAATATATCGCATCCCATTAGTTTAAAACATAACTTTTTTTGAAAACCAACATGTAACAGGGACAAAGATACAACCTCATAATTGGGTTCCAGTATGGTGGTAAAAGCTATAAACAAGCCATAAACTCTCCTCACCTATATATATCTCCCCGATAGTTCCTAGCAGCATCGCTTAGAGATCTTTTAGGTTCACGTCCAGTGGTCCAAACACAAAGCTCTATATACCACTCAAAGACTGTCAATTTTAACATTCAGGGTCAAATAACCATTCAATTTCAAAAGGGACCAAAATGATATTTTTGGGGGTCCACATCAAAGAGATGTCATTTTGAGATTCTGATCACGCCAACGTGATGAGATTTCAACAAAGGTCATAAAAACGAAATCAATTTTATAAAAATGAAACTTCTATAACATCTCATTTTCAAGGGTTTTTCAAAGGAAAGTAAAAAATCAATAACGGTAACCAAATCACAAGAGATACAATGATAGACTCAATCTAACTAGGAGAGGGCATAGAAATCATGGTTACCTCAAAGAAACCGCGAAGTGAGGGTCAAGGGCTCAGTTCTCTACCGAATTCTCGAGTTGGGTTTTGAATATTTCGCTCCGATTAAAGGGTCCAACTCCGTGCGGTGGTTTGGCTGCAAGCAGTGGCGGCTCGTTGTGGTCGCCAGTGGCCGGGGGGGAAGAGGAGGATGTTTAAGGTTTTTGGTTAGGGTTTGGGAAAAAGAAGAGGGAAAAACCATGTTTTTCCGTGCCGATGGACGCATTTATAACCTGCAAACGAAATTTAACTTTTGGCACTAAGTGAGACATTTTGCGCTAAGCGAAATTTCTCTTTTGGTTTGAATTGATTTAACGAAATGGTGTTGTTAAGCGAATTACTTCCTCGGGAAAGAATTGCGCTAGCGAGCTAATGTCGCTAAGCGAGTTATTTCCTCTGGATGGAATTGTGCTTAGCGAGCTAGTGTAGCTAAGCGAGCTGTTCCAATGCAGATCAAACAAACTCCACATAACCTAACATGCACACCAAGCAGTTGCACAAGGATAATTCACACAACACTTCAACTAATCCAAATTAATCAAATAATTAAATAATACAAGCAATACATCGAACATCTATTTCAGTTATCAAAATTTCAGGGCATTACAGGTAGGGTCTGAGTAGAATACTATAGTACTTGACGTCTCCATACCCATGTTTGAAAAAACTATTTGTACCCAGTCTCATACTCGCATGGGTAATAAGTTAATTTAATCCTTATTTTCGTATCCATTGGATGCCTCTATACTCATACTTTCACTTGTTACCCACACTTTACTTTTGTATAAAGTCAACAAATGAATACAAAAAAGTATTAATAATAAAATACTACAAAACTACATTGGAAATTCACTTTTAAATCATCCAAACTAATCATTAAAACAATCAAATATAACCTAAATTCATTCATACATAAGTCATACAAACAATATTATAAATATAATTATTCAATAAATCATTTTTAAATGTAATGTTTTAATCATTAGAGACTTCGACATCATGTGCTGATATTGTTTAAGACTTGAAAAAAGAATACATTGAATCTAATTAACTTATAATTATATATTTTACATACAATGATACTTTATATGAACAAGTTTGTAGCAAGTTCAAAACAAAAAGAACCAAGTATATTAGAATAAGGAACTTGTTTAGTGAGACCTAGACGAGTGGGATAAAAATATATATATTTGGTTCCATTTATGTTTTGATATGGCTTATACTGAATTTTATGTACATAGTTGTTTTCAAATTTTGTATATTAAATATTTTGAGTTATATTTTAAATACTAAATTTTATGTACATAATTTATCTAGCTATTAAAAAACCAAAAGTTATGATGACAAATGGATTGAGATTAATTTTCAACTATGCATTCACTCATTAAAAAAATTAAAAAAACAAATTAAATATGAGTTATCTTGATTTTAAATGTGAAACAATAAAAAAATGTATTACAAGAAAATTTATATGATATTTTGTGCACTATCATAATAACACAACAAGTTTCAAAACTAAATCTCACTCAATCTATAAAGCTTTCCAAATATATTGATCCATAATTCACATAAGACATGACAAACTTATATGTACATCACCAAAAGTTTAATTAGGCTTCCTACCAATTATTATTAAATTATTAATTAATATAATATAAAATATTTTAATTAAACTAATATATATATATATATATAATGTGTGAGAGGGGACAAGATAGATAATATAGCACCGGTACTCATTCCTATTTTGACTGATAAACATATCCATGGATCTATTTCCAAAAAATGAATATTTATCCTATCTGTTTTTAGATATTTTTATGGGTATTCATAGAATCTAAATATGTTTTGTCATTTGTAACTATAACGATTTAACTTTCTATGTAATTCTAATTAGACTTTGCCATTCTTAACTATAACGATTTAACCTTATATGTAATTCTAATTAGAGGGATTCGTTTCAAGTGAATGAAAATGAAATGTTCATCTCAAATTTTATTTGTAAGCACGGAGAAATAATTAAGACGATCACTTTATTTTATTATGTTCCTATACTTTAATTAATAACTAAAACAGTGAAAATAATATCTACTTTCTAAAAAATTAGAATTAGCTCAACCTGAACCTTAGAAATAAAAGGATATGTGATTTTGCAACTAAATAAGTAAAGAGAAACCACTACTTATAATACTAATATTGTGTCACTTTCTCACCTTTCAGCACCATTTTAAAAGAATGATGTCGTTCTCATAAATAAAAAAATTATAACACTTTTTTACATTATTTTTTTTAACGTTCTCTTAATCACATCATTTATTTTATTACACATTTCTTTCTTTTCTCTCCCTATCTCTTTCTTTGTTGTGAAATGTGGAAATACTAGTATGTTGTTAAAACAACATTACTCTTTTGCAAAAATAGACATCATCACGCCTTAATGCCACAAAATAATTAACAAAACCTAAAACGTGGAATATAATAACCAAGGCTAAATAAATAAAAGAAAAAGAAAAAAAAAGTTTAAATTTTCAAAAATTCTGTCACAAAAAGCGTTAGCGACGTAATTAGCTACAGAATTAGCGACGAAAATTCTGACGCGAGTAGCGCCACAGGTACTGGAATTTGGGGCGATTAGCGCCACAGGTACTGGAATTTGGCACGATTAGCGCCAAATCACCGCGGTTAGCACCACAGATGCTGGAATTTGGCACGAATAGCGCCAGAAGTGGCGCGGTTCGTGCGGGAACTCCAAAAGAGCCACTATAAAAGGGTCATTTTGCGTTTTAGGCAAAAATCTTCGCTTTCTTCTTCTTCTGGACGTGCTCCACCATTGATGGACCTTGAAAGCTTCATAATTCTTCATCTTTGGCCAAAACCTTTAGCTTTCAACATGAAACTTGTAAGAAATCCTCCTCTGAGCTAGAATCCTTCATCTCTTTTCCCTAAAAACCTTCAAACGGAGAGATCCTTTTCTCTAGGAAACTTCACAAACCTTGAGTTTGGCGGGGAAAGGAGGCGATTCAAGGACACCCAAGCTTGGAAGGGTCGTCCACTAGCCTTCCTTGTCATTCTAGAGGTAAGAAACTCGAGTTTTACTGATTGATTTGTGAGATTGATAATGGGATGAATAGTAACCCATTTGGTTTAGGGCTAGAATTAGGCTTAGATTCTTTAGAAAAGTATGCTCAGGAGGTTGTTCTGATGAATATTGAACTTTGAATCATGACTATTGATGAAGTTTGGTTTTGGCTCTGATATATGTATGAGTAGGAAGAATGTTGGTTATATGGAGGGTACTATGATACGTATGAGCCTAGGTTCTTTTACAAAATATGTTCAGGAGACCATATAAACTGTCAAAACGTGTTGAAATAACCATTTTGATGAAATTGATAATCATTGAAATATGGTATGGTTAGGACATAGAATTGGTTTATGCAGGGTCTTAGAGTAACTCTAGTACCATGGTTAGGCTGAGATAGATCCTGCTGAGGGTCTGTGAATCGCCTATAAGGTGGTTAGCTCTGATAACCCTAAGATAGAAGACAGAGAAATTGTAATGGAAAGGAATAGTGTTTCCTTTCATTCTAACGGTTGAGGACCGTTATTGATTGATTGTTTGTATGCCTTGTGTAGGGCGTGATATAGACATTGCTGGTGGTTGTGACCACGAAGCCGGGAGAGCCGGTGTAGCACTGAGAGCAAGTAAGCTCTTTGTTCTTGGGAGTGTTTCCCCTTGATTGTGTTCCACCATACTCCAGAGGGAGTGATGGTTATTGTATGAATTGATGCATGTATATTGAAATTATGTGTTACTATTTTGATTGAAAACATGTACTTGATATACATGGATTGAGGCTATGTGTGTTGATTGATGAGATGTTCTCTGTCCAGTACAACGAACTAAATATGGACTTCCCTTAGAGACAGAGTTACATGGAATAACTCTAAGTGGTCAATATATTTGTGCATGTGATAAAACCTGAGAGAATGCACCTGTTGCAGATGAGCTTCTCTTGGAAGTGCCATATATATCTGAGTGCATCCTGGAATAAGATGCCTGTCGCAGATGATCTTTTCCCAGGCAATACGGTATAGATATATTTATATATGTGAGTGCATCCTTGGAGAATTTATCTGTTGCAGACGATATTTCTCAAGGAATATAATATATCTATCTTTGTATATGTTGCATGTGAGTTAAGATATACATGTGATATGTTGTGAACTATTGAGGGCCGTGATGGCTAAATGTTATTGATAAGTTTTATAAAAATGGTACTAATAAACCCTTGAGACATGTGTAGATGTGTTGTTATGGCTTGAGAGCTGTGATGGCTAGTTGTAATGCCAATTTTGATATTATATGCATAAAAGTGAACCAGGGGGAGGAAAGACCTCCAAAGGCCCTCAGTTTACTGAGATTGTTATCTCACCCCTGTTGGGGTTATGTTTTGCAGGTGATACTCAGGGAGCTGCTGAGGGATCCCAAGGCAAGAGGCCCGAGCAAGGATAGGTTTTGTGAGAACCTTAGGCATAGGGTTAAGAGCATGTTAGCTCTACATTTTGATATATGCCTATTGTTTTGTACCATGATAGGGATTTTGTATAGTTTTGAAATATACATTGTATATTATGAGAATTCACCATATATAATGTACAGTGGATGTTGTTGATGACAGTTGATGACGTCATTTTGTTTATTGCTTCCGAATTAATTATCTGTGATAATCACTGCGCTTAATAACCATAAATCAATGTTAATGCACCAGATGCATACGGAGTGTTACATTTTATGGTATCAGAGCAGTTTCATAGGGAAGCATTATATATGGTGAATTGTGTGTTTTGACTAATGTTCTAGGTGTTCATTATGACTATTGTATGTGTGGTCATTGAGTGTGGGCCTGATCAACTCACCCTTTTATGTGACATGTGCAGTGCCATGGTGAGGACCCGGAACAATAGTGGGATGGCAGGTGCAGATGGACAACCCGACCCAGTGATAGCCGCCTTGGCAACTATGCAACATGAGATGACTGCTAATAGGCAGGCGAATGAGGGCTTGTTGAAGGCCAATGAGGAGTTGATGGCAGAGTTGAGATCCCTGCGGAGAGAGGACAGAGGACCCTCTCCATCACCTGCTTATGAGGACGAGGGTAGTCGTCACTATGGTGGAGGTAGCCGTCATTCTGATGGGCCTAGCCACCACAAAGGGGACCGGTTGTCCCAATCTGAGGTTGATGAGGATACAACTACTAGAGGGAAGATGCTTATTGCTTTCCGCAAGCATGACCCTCCAGCCTTTCATGGGGAGTATGATCTCATTGTTGTTGTTAGATGGCTACAGGCCTTAGAGAAGATCTTCATTGTGATGGAGTGTTCAGACCATCAGAGACTTCTCTATGCCACATATATGCTTCAGGGAGATGCTCATGAGTGGTGGGTTACCACTTCAGAGTTGATGAGAGGTCAGAGTGAGGCTGTTACCTGGCCGGCTTTTGAGGCCCAGTTCCTGGACAGATACTTCCCTAGAGATGCCAGAGAGCAGAAGCAGGCCGAGTTTGAGGGCCTTGTCCAGGGACAGATGACAGTAGATGAGTATTTGGCGAAGTTTAATGAGTTGGCTAAATATGCTCATTTCAGGAGGGCTCTACCTGATGCAGAAGTTCTTGCAGCTAAGTTCCAGAGAAGACTTAGAGAGAGTATTGAGGAGAAGATAGCTGGTAGTGGGTCCCAAAATCTGGGCAGTCTGGTGAGGCAGTGTCGGCAAGTGGAGGATATGATCAGGAAACGCATTAGCAGTCAGCCTACCTTCTCCGTGAGACAGGAGATGAGGAGATCCAGTGGTCCCGACCCATTTATAAAGGGCAAGGGCAAAGATTTGAGAGTGTCTTCTCCAGCAGACAGATTCAAGAAGGGCCCCAGTCAGAAAAAATTGCCACAGAGACAAGATTCACGTCCCAAGTGTGCTAGCTGTGGGCGGAATCACTGGGGAGTGTGTTCCACTGGTCAGTTGGTATGTTACAGATGTGGCAAGCATGACCACTATGCTAGAGAGTGTCCACAGGCAGTAGGTCGGGCGGTAGCTGCTCCAGTGATTTCAATAGCACCCCCCACAGGACGAGTCTACACAGTGGATGCTAGAGAGGCAGTCAGAGCTCCTGATTTGATCAGAGGTACTATTCTGATAGATGTTTTTGATGTGAGGGTCTTGTTTGACTCTGGAGCTACTCACTCTTTCATTAGTGATAACACTGCTTTAGGACTGAACTTACCGAGGTTCAGATTTTCTTCTCCTATGGAGGTTACCACCGCCTCTAAGGAGCATTGTAGAGTGGATATGTGCTGCAGAGATGTGCATTTTTAGTTTGAGGGCAGGGAATATAGTGTTGATCTGTATTGCCTTGCGATGCCTACCCTTGAGATTATTTTGGGTATGGATTGGTTGGTCAAGTATGGTATTATGTTAGATTGTTGCTATAAGAAGGTCGTAGTGCTTTCAGATGGAATCAGCTCAAACCCCACTTTGTTTCTCTCAGTCTTGCAGGTTTGCAAGGAACTGAAGGGAGGAGCTCAGGGCTATCTGTTGTTGAGTATAGCAGATGAGAGACAAGGGGTGGATATGTCAGAGATTCCGGTGGTGAGTGAATTTGTTGATGTATTTCCAAAGGAAATTACACAGCTTCCGCCGGATAAGGGGATTGAATTCTCCATTGACTTGGTTCCAGGTGTGGGACCCATATCCATAGCTCCTTACCGTATGTCTCCTTTAGAGTTAAAGGAGCTGAAGGTGCAGATTGAGGACTTGTTGTCCAAAGAGTTTATTAGACAGAGTGTGCATTGTGGAGAGCACCGGTTCTTTTTGTGAAGAAGAAGGATGGGAGTATGCAATTGTGTGTGGATTACAGGCAGTTGAATAAGGTTACTATAAAGAATAAGTATCCTTTGCCTCAGATTGATGATTTGCTTGATCAGTTAAGGGGTGCCTGTGCATTCTCCAAGATAGATCTGCGATCCGGATACCACCAGATTCGGATTAAGCCTGAGGACATACCGAAGACAGCCTTCAGATCTCGATATGGTCACTATGAGTATCAGGTCATTCCCTTTGGTTTGACGAATGCCCCAGCAGTGTTCATGGATTTTATGAACAGGGTGTTCAGACCTTATTTGGATCAGTTTGTAGTGGTATTTATTGATGATATACTGATTTACTCCAAGATGGAGACAGAGCATGCCGAACACCTCAGGATTGTTCTTCAGACATTGAGAAATGATCAGTTGTATGCTAAATTGTCGAAGTGTGAGTTTTGGCTGTCAGAGGTGAAATTTCTTGGCCATGTAATTTCCGCAGCTGGGGTAGCAGTTGATCCCAGTAAGATAGAGGCTGTGATGTCTTGGGAGAGGCCCAAGAATGTTTCAGAGATCCATAGTTTCCTTGGTCTAACAGGTTACTACCAGAGGTTCATTCAGGAGTTCTCACAGATGGTGTTACCTTTGACCCGCCTTACCAGGAAAGGTATCCCATTTATTTGGACTCATGAATGTGAGGAGTGTTTTTTGAGATTGAAGGAAAAGTTGACCACAGCTCCAGTGTTGACTCTTCCTGATCCTGAGGGATGTTTTGAGGTTTATTGTGATGCTTCCAAGCAGGGACTTGGATGTGTGTTGATGCAGGAGAAGAGGGTAGTTGCCTATGCATCCAGGCAGCTGAAGCCTCATGAGGAGAATTATCCTACACATGATTTAGAGCTTGTAGCTATTGTCTTTGCTCTAATGGTTTAGAGGCATTACTTGTATGGTGCCAAGTTGGTGGTATTCAGTGACCACAAGAGTCTCAAGTATCTCTTTGACCAAAAGGAGTTGAATATGAGACAGAGACGGTGGATGGAGTTCCTCAAAGATTATGACTTTGAGTTGAGATACCATCCAGGCAAGGTGAATGTTGTTGCTGATGCCTTGAGCAGGAAGCATGTGAGTGTTGCCTGCATGATGATCTTAGACTGTGAGTTGATAGAGCAGTTTAGAGATATGCACCTGACTGTAATAGAGGGTGCTAGTGGTCTTGAGTTGAGAGAGATCAAAGTTGATAATGATTTGATACGGAGGATCCGAGAGGCTCAGAAGCAAGATGATACTGTGAGGGCCATGATTGGTCAGCAAGATGTTTCTTGGGAGACTCATGACTTGGTGTTGTACCAAGATCGGATCGTTGTGCCTAAGGGCAAGTTGGTGGATACAATCCTGTCTGAGGCTCATAAGGGTCAGTTTAGCATTCATCCAGGTGCCACCAAGATGTATCAGGATCTGAAGAAGAACTTCTGGTGGCCAGGGATGAAGAGAGACATAGCTGAGCATGTGGCTAAGTGTCTGGTGTGTCATAAGGTGAAGATTGAGCATCAGAGACCGTCAGGCCTACTGCAGCCATTGCAGATTCCAGAGTGGAAATGGGATAGCATTTCCATGGACTTCGTAGTTGGACTACCAAGGACTCAGACTGGATGTGACTCTATCTAGGTGATTGTTGATAGGCTGACCAAGTCTGCTCATTTCTTACCTGTTCGGACTGACTACACCGTAGAGAGGTTGGCTCAACTGTATGTCAGGGAGATCGTCAGACTGCATGGTGTCCCGGAGAACATTGTCAGTGATAGATATCCGAAGTTCACCTCTAGGTTTGGGGGTGCTCTTCAGGAGGCTTTTGGGTCCCAACTGAGGCTTAGTACAGCTTACCACCCACAGACGGATGGTCAGACAGAGAGGACTATCTAGACCCTGGAGGATATGTTGAGAGCTTGTGCTTTGGAGCAGGGTGTTAGGTGGGATAGATACCTACCACTGGTGGAGTTCTCGTACAATAATAGCTTTCATGCTAATTTGGGCATGGCACCGTATGAGGCATTGTATGGCCGGAGGTGCAGGACTCCTGTTTGTTGGACTGAGGTTGGTGAGAGACAGCTTCTTGGACCTGAAATGGTTCAGGAGACTACTGAGCAGATCCGTTTGATCAGAGATAAGTTATTAAAGTCTCAGAGTCAACAGAAGAGCTATTATGATCATAAACACAGGCCGCTGCAGTTTGATGAGGGCGACCATGTGTTTTTGAGGCTGTCTCCAGTCACTGGTGTTGGACGGGCATTGGGTGTGAGGAAGCTCAGCCCTAGGTTCATTGGACCTTACCAAATTCTCCAGAGGGTAGGGCCAGTGGCTTACCAGCTAGCTTTGCCTCCCCAATTGTCAGGGCTGCATGATGTTTTCCACGTGTCTCAGTTGAGGAGGTATGTGCCAGATCCTTCGCACGTGGTGGAGCCTAACACTATTTAGATTAGAGAGAATCTAACTTGTCCTACACGACCTATACGGATTCTGGATAGGATGGAAAAACAGATCCGGAGTAAGACCATTCCCATAGTCAAGGTACAATGGGAAGGTAGGACACCTGAGGAGGCGACTTGGGAGCGGGAGCAGGAGCTGGTGCAGCTGTACCCCGAGTTGCTTAACAGGTATGAGTTTGAATTTTGCGGACAAAAATTCTTAAAAAAGGTGGGGTGAATATAATAACCAAGGCTAAATAAATAAAAGAAAAAAAAGAAAGAAAAGTTTAAATTTTCAAAAATTCTGTCACAAAAAGCGTTAGCGACAGATTTAGCGACGGAATTAGCGACGGAAATTCTGACGCAAGTAGCGCCACAAGTACTGAAATTTGACGCGATTAACGCCAGCTTGGCGCAGTTAGCGCCACAGGTACTGGAATTTGGCGCGATTAGCGCCAGATTGGAGCGGTTAGCGCCACAGATGCTGGAATTTGGCACGGTTCGCGCGGGAACTCCGACAGAGCCACTATAAAAGGGTCATTTTGTGTTTTGGGCGAAAATCTTCGCTTTCTTCTTCCTCTGGACGTGCTCCACCATTGATGGACCTTGAAAGCTTCATAGTCCTTCATTCTTTGGCCAAAACCTTTAGCTCCCAACATGAAACTTGTAAGAAATCCTCCTCTGAGCTAGAATCCTTCATCTCTTTTCCCTAAAAACCTTCAAACGGAGAGGTTCCTTTCTCTAGGGAACTTCACAAACCTTGAGTTTGGCAAGGAAAGGAGGCGATTCATGGACACCCAAGCTTGGAAGGGTCGTCCACTAGCCTTCTTTGTCATTCTAGAGGTAAGAAACTTGAGTTTTACCGATTGATTTGTGAGATTGATAATGGGATGAATAGTAACTCATTTGTGTTAGGGCTGGAATTAGGCTTAGATTCTTTAGAAAAGTATACTCAGGAGGTTGTTCTGATGAATATTGAACTTTGAATCATGACTATTGATGAAGCTTGGTTTCGGCTCTGATATATGTATGAGTAGGAAGAATGTTGGTTATATGGAGGGTATTATGATACGTATGAGCCTAGATTCTTTTACAAAATATGTTCAGGAGACCATATGAACGGTGAAAACGTGTTGAAATAACCATTTTGATGAAATTGATAATTATTGAAATATGGTATGGTTAGGACATGGAATTGGTTTATGCAAGGTCTTAGAGTGACTCTAGTACCTTGGTTAGGCTGAGATAGATCCTACTGAGGGTCTGTGAATCGCCTATAAGGTGGTTAGCTCTGATAACCCTAAGATAGAGGACAGAGAAATTGTAATGGAAAGGAATAACGTTTCCTTTCATTCTAACGGTTGAGGACCGTTATTGATTGATTGTTTGTATACCTTGTGTAGGGCGTGATACAGACATTGCTGGTGGTTGTGACCACGAAGCCGGGAGAGCCGGTGCAGTGCTGAGAGCAGGTAAGCTCTTTGTTCTTGGGAGTGTTTCCCCTTGATTGTGTTCCACCATACTCCAGAGAGAGTGATGGTTATTGTATGAATTGATGCATGTATATTGAAATTGTGTGTTACTATTTTGATTGAAAACATGTACTTGATATACATGGATTGAGGTTATGTGTGTTGATTGATGAGATGTTCTCTGGCCAGTACAACGAACTAAATATGGACTTCCCTTAGAGCCAGAGTTACATGGAACAACTCTAAGTGGTCAATATATTTGTGCATGTGATAAAACCTGAGAGAATGCACCTGTTGCAGATGAGCTTCTCTTGGAAGTGCCATATATGTCTGAGTGCGTCCTGGAATAAGATGCCTGTCGCAGATGATCTTTTCCCAGGCAATACGGTATAGATATATTTATATATGTGAGTGAATCCTTAGAGAATGTACCTGTTGCAGATGATATTTCTCAAGGAATATAATATATCTATCTTTGTATATGTTGCATATGAGTTAAGATATACATGTGATATGTTGTGAACTGTTGAGGGTTGTGATGGCTAAATGTTATTGATAAGTTTTATAAAAAGGGTACTAATAAACCCTTGAGACATGTGTATATGTATTGTTATGGCTTGAGAGCTGTGATGGCTAGTTATAATGTCAATTTTGATATTATATGCATAGAAGTGAATCAGGGGGAGGAAAGACCTCCAAGGGCCCTGAGTTTACTGAGATTGTTATCTCACCCCTGTTAGGGTTATGTTTTGCAGGTGATACTCAGGGAGCTGCTGAGAGATCCCAGGGCAAGAGGCCCAAGCAGGAATAGGTTCTGTGAGAACCTTAGGCATAGGGTTGAGAGCATGTTAGCTCTACATTTTGATATATGCCTATTGTTTTGTATCCTGATAGGATTTTGTATAGTTTTGAAATATACATTGTATATTATGAGAATTCACCATATATGATGTACAGTGGGTGTTGTTAATGACAGTTGATGACATCATTTTGTTTATTGCTTCCGAATTAATTATCTGTGATAATCACTGCGCTTAATAACCATAAATCAATGTTAATGCACCAGATGCATACGAGGTGTTACATGGAAAATGATCATCACTGAATTATATGGGCCCTTTTATTTTGCTATACCAATATGAGCTATTTTAGACCTAGTAATTTGAGTTTTTTTTTCTTTTTGAAGTCATTTTCTTCTATCGACCAAAAGAAAACGTTACTCTCTTCCATTCAAATTTGTAACACGCTGCGAGCACAAGGAACCTCAAAAGTGATGGGAATTCGTAGAAAATAAGATTTTATTAACAATCTCATTGTGCCAGGAGTGTTATTAAATTGAGCACATGCTTAAGTTAAAAATCACTAATATTATCGTCAGATTTTAAAAAAATAAATGATAAAACAGGGTTAACTTTTACTTTTTTATTTAATACTTTATTACATATTAGGAAAAAAAATTAGAACATTGCAAATTTGCAATACCTTTGTTAATTATTTATTTATTCATTGTGAGTTTGTGACAACTAAGATAATCTACTATGTATAGTTACTTATATGAATTTATATGAATTGCTTATTATAATTTGTGGATTCTATGATATTTGAAAATATGTTATTTATGATATAATGTTGTTAAGTAATGGTTGCTTATATAAACAACAATATTTAGATAAGTAACTTAGCATCATATGCTTTAGTACTTAAACAACTCATGTAAAGACTCCCAATTGAGAATGCTCTAACAGGGATTTACACACGAGGGCAAGCAACATACCTGCAACATCAGGCATAACAGTTGTCCAAGCTATAAAGAAAAATGAATGTGTCTTCGTCTTGGGTAAAAAATATATAAATTAAAATATACTTTTAATCTCTAATAAATATTCAAAAAAAATTACTATGATAAAAAAAATTGCATTAAGTCCCTAGTAAACCAATAATTTTTTTTTTATCCTTGATATTTTTTTTAAGTTCTTGATAAATTAACAAATTTTAAAAACTAATAACAAATGCTCAAAAATTATTAGAGAACAAACACAAAATTTATTAATTTATCATGAATTTTAAAAAGTACAAAGGACCAAAAGTAAAATTGTTATTTTATTAGGAACTTGATGCAAAGAAAAAACTTTTCAGGGAACAAACACAAAATTTATTAATTTATCGTGGACGTAAAATACATTTTAGCAAAAAAAAAAATAGTCCATTTGAATTTATTATTTTAGCTTATGCGGTGCATCTAACAAAAATGTAGTGCATTAGGTAATTGCTTAGGAAAATAAGTAAATAACATTCCAATTGGGCCCACGATATTTACACCCCTTTTTTATTATTCAATATCATTTTATTTTATATTTCCAAAAGAGAAATTTTTTTGTTATTAGTATAACAATTTTTATTTCTATTTTTGGTGAAAGAAAGGGGAAAAGGCCCCTAAGCAAAACCTAATAACCTCTCGGGAAAGTTACATCCGTTAAAATAGCGTTTTGATATTAAAAAAAAAAAAAAAAAGAGTAACAACCTCGAAAATTCTCAATTGTCTATCTAAGTCTAACCCAAAATTGGCAAGATAATAAGCCATTTGATTACCCTCTCTAAGGGTATGCAACCACACGAAAATCCCATTCCCTCCTTGCTTCTCAAAACTCAAAAGAATTGCTATTACGAATGATAGGAAAGCAAAGGTGGTGGGAGGAACAACCCTTATTCAAGAGAGTAATAGGCTCCAAGGAGTCAAATTCTACCAAGAATTGCTTGTGGCCTCTACTCCATCACAAATAGATCTAGTAAAGTACGCAAACTGCATTGCATAGGAGGGTAACGCTTCAAGAACAGACTTAACGATTTATATACATATTATAAAAATAAAAAAAATAAAAATTATCTCTTTCCTACACATTTATCACATCATAATAATGAAGTAAAATAAACTATTGTATATGTATCTCTTTTCGAAACCCCTTATACTCTCTATTCACACCCATACTGTTTTTTACAGATCTTACATAAACTAGTTTCCGTGATGTAATTGTATTCTAACATATTATGAAAATAAATATATTATGAAAAATCGAATACGAGTTTTTGTGATGATTTATATATATTACAAAAACTAGTTTCAGTAATATAAAAATTTACACTATAAATTCTGAAATGTATTAAAATATAATTAAATTATAAAAACTAATTTTCTTGAAAAGGTCTTTTTAAAAAATTTAAATAAAAAAATTAAACCAGCACCCTCCCTTTCCCATCCATCCAAACTCCATTCAAGGATGAGCTAACCAGCACCCTACCCAACTAAAATTGCTTGGTATTCTATGTCAGAATATTGTATAGTGGAGTTTGCCGCTAGAATTACATGTGCTGCTGCTGCCGCAGTTAATGTAAAATTCAAGGAGTTGTCTCGGTTTTAGGCTAAGAAAATATTACTTAAAAATAATAGCCACAAAGTAAAGAACGAAATGTAGTAACTCAATGCCCACCAAAAAGAAAGTACCTAACATCATAAAATACTAACAATGATAGTATGAGTATACATTAATGGAAAAAGAAAAGTTGATAAAAGAAAACCTTGGACTCTTCAGCAGCCACTTTAAATGGTTGCAGACAATTTTTAAATGTGAAATGTCTGAAACTTATATGGCAACAAAAAGAAGTCTTTGCTCAAATTAAAGTTAGAGATTTAGCAACAGAGCACAAATTGAAACTACACTTCTCACATTGAGTCCTAGGCATGAAATGACTTTGACCCCAAGGTATATATAGACAACAATGCAGGAGGATCACAGATCATGCCAAACATGCTCTAAGCTGCACAGTTGCTCATGCCTAACATATTGTGAACTCCAACTTCACAAAACTGAAAGCTAATTATTGTATAAGCTATGCAAACAAAAATAGCTTATCTAGCTCTGAAAAAAATTATTAGACATTAATCCATCCTCTAAAATAACTTCAAAATTATTTTGAAGCACCAATAGCCATCAACATCAATAGCACCTTTAATCCAAGTTAATTAGGGTTGGTGGTAGATGAATCCAATCATAGATACGAGGAAGTTGAAAAAAAAAAAAAAAAGTGGAAGAGGAAGGGGAAGGGAAAGGAGAAATAAGATAAAAGAAAAGAAAAGAAGATAAAAGAAAAGAAGGGAGAAAGAAGGAGAGGAAAGATGAAGAGGAAAAGGACTAAAAATGAACCATCTGGAACATAGAGATAACAACAGGTCTAACCCTCCATCAAACTTATAATTTTTTTCAATTCCGTCCTAAGACACACCATCCGCCAATTTATATCATAATTCATTAAGTCTTATTTAACTACCTTTTCCCAGGTAAGTTTCAGTCTACCTTTATCTCTCTTTGTGTCGAACTCTTAGTTCCCTCATCTTTTACTTATCGATACTACTGCTACCTTTCGTTGAATATCTTCATTTCTTATCTTATCCATCTTCGTATAACCACACATCCACCTTAATATACTCTTTTCAAGCACCAATAGCCATCTTAGAGTATTTTTGTTATCAGCCGGATAGTATCATGCTACAACTTATCTTTTGAAGCCTATGTTATTAAAGAATACTTCCCAGCTCCTACAAAGTAAATATCACACATTTTTACAGTTAGTCAGCTGTTTATAAAACCTTTAGGTTGCAAAATAAGATAAAACCAACAGCCAAGCATTTCTCCCTCTCCAGGATAGTTGTACGTCCAAATATATTTACCCATTACACAATACTCAAATATGAGTCACAGGTGTGATATCAAACTATACATAAAAACAAAACATAAGAAGCTTAATATAAAGCTGAGCCGTACTAGTCAACTCAACTAAGTTCATGTTCGATTCAGTTCATTTTAGTCAAATAATTGCTTATTTTTCAGCTCCCTGAGAGAGCTTTTAAAAAATACATGATTATTTCTCTAAATTTAAGCAGAACCAAACATGCTAAGATAAAGGCCAAGTAACCAAATAAATTCAGATGTCAAGTGCTAATATGACCTCACTAAAATGTTGAGTGTACGAAAGATATAAGAGAAAAGAAAGAAAAATCTATTACCCAAATGCATACTACTCAAGAAGACAATGAAAAGATGAATAGTTTATATAAGAAAAACAAATTGCCTGTCCATGCCAAAACATAAAACGTGTAAGAGAAAAACAGACATGAAAAAAGGGTGAGATAACAACATAAATAACTCGACAAAAGGAAGAAAAGGAATGTTCAGTAGCCACAACAAATATGGCATTTCCATCACACGAGATGAAATAACAGCACAGATGTGACAGTGTTTCATCGCAGCATCTGGCCGCTGCAGAGAAGCTGTTGTGTCTTGTTTTTGTGGAGTGCCTGATTTATGCCCCAAATTGTGTCAATTTGCAGTTGTTGTAGCCGCATTGATAATATAGTTAAAAGACCTTCTTTGCTCAAGATTGTTAGTCATCCGTCCATTTTTGGGGGGGATAATTATGCAAGTCCCACCTTTTTTATTAGATAGCGTTCAAATTTCAAAATCATTTTAAAGACTGATTTACCCTGAATTGCATTCATTAAACAAATGCACTGCTCTCCTAGCCACCCTTCTACTACTGGTAAGCTGTCTAATCCAAAGTCCTCCAGCATGTTTCCAGTGAACACAGCACTTGAGAAGTATTTCCAGCGAACCCCCTGACCTCTGTTCTGAGGTGTCTTTTCTGTTCACATCCTTTGGACTCTGTTTTGTTCATGTGACAGTCACAGGATGGTCACTATTCTGTTTTCATTTTTAAGAGTGTCTATGTTTTTCTTTTCCTCTATTCTTTGATTTTTCCTGGGTTGTGTTCATATATGTAACCACATGTTCTTTCTTGATATATTTATTTTTCTTCGATGTTCCTTGACTTTTGTTGTTATTGACTAGTGTAATTGGCTTAAAATTATGGTTTCTGATTATTGATTAATAATATCTTTAACTTCAAAAAAAAATCAGTATTTATATATGCATGATATGAATTTTAAATATATATTGGTCATCCTATTATCCGCTATCTCCCTAAAATGGTTCTCGAGTTGACTGCTCCACACTGCCACCCAGGGTTGATAACTGGTACTAGTTTTTCTATTTTTTATCGGAAAATGTTAATTGTTAATTTTTGTTAGAGGAGGGATTCAACCCACAACCTATCCTTCCCCCCTCCCTCCCCCCTTTACCACCAAGTCAACCTTATATATCCGGTTTGAATCCCAAATAGTGGCAGAGTGGCTAAGCCCAAAAAATGTTATAGTAGGAAAGCAGGTAGAGACACGGCCACTATTCTGACCAATCAGAACAAAAAAACTTATTGAGTAAAATTTAGAAGAGAGCACAAAACAATGAGATAAAAGACCCGTTTTAGAGAGATTAAAAATAAAACAAAGCAGCAACAGAACGGAGCAAGGCTGTATAGGTCACAGTTAGCTGGAAAGAGGGACAAGTTCACCGGAAAATGGATATAGGTCAGGGATGGCTAAAAACTGTCACTGCTAGCAAGAAAACACTTGGAAATGTTGCCAAGAGGGGGAGGGGTGGCTACTTCATAACAGAATGTTGTAAGAGAGAACATTGGTTGCTAGTTGCTACTTCATAAAACAGAATGTGCACAAGTGACTTAAAAAGTAGGATTTTGATTCTGATTCAGAGGAGGTGGGACGAAATGCCAAAATGTCACCCCTAAAGCAGCTATAAACAATGCTGTTTCATAGTTAAAATAGGTATTTTGTGATACACTCCAATAGTGCCAGGTCCAGCAGCAATTTAATATGATTTTGCATGCTATTGCAGCCATGATAGCCACTACTTGATAAGCCATGATAACCTGCTATTCAATTTCTGTAGTGTGCTCTGGACGCTCAATGACATGATTCTTAGATAGCTATTGACAACTATGACTATGGTACTACAATAATTACGCATGGTTCACTTGCAGCTTTCTGCTCTAAACTCATGGTCCACATGCTTTGCATGCCATACATAGATATCCAAATAACATGTTTGTTCATGAGAACTGGGTAGGCACAATAGGAAGAAGGAAAAATCTCTGAAAACATAGAGATGGAATGTAAGTCTTTCATTATACAAAACAAAAAAAAGGGAGCATAAATGAATGAGAACCATCTTAAATTGTAATAAATACAGTAACATTCAACTAAGGAATAATAATACAAGATTTTCCTTTTCCTTAGAAAAGCAACTCTTACGAGAAAGGATCAGCTAAAGGTAAACAAAACTGTAAATATATACAAATATGAGATAACCAACACTTTATATACAGCATGATTCTGAACACAGAACTTCATAAATCCAAAAATTATAACAGAAGTTCATTAAAAGGAACAGTAAACCATTAACATGGTCCTTCTTGCGGTACACTTTAATTATTTGAATATAAACTGAGTGTTGACAGGCATTCATTTTGGGTATATACAGAGCATGCAACATGGTATGAAACTTATTCCAAAACCACCACAACACGAAAACTACTTACAAAAGATTTGTTCTAATCATCATCATCAGTTGGATATGAGACAAAGCAAACTGCTATATACATAAGACCGAGCGTATAACCTGAAGCAACAACAGACAAGTCAAAATTGCATCCGTGCTGCAGCAAGCTCCAACAGACCATGAGCAGCCCTATGGACCTTCCCCTGCTCATAGTCCGGATCATCCGTGGGCAGCTCAAACCGACAAACCGGGCATGTGTTGCGAATGCCCAACCACGGCAAAATGCAGTCTCCGTGATAACAATGCGAGCAAGGCAACCTCCGGACCTTCTCCTCCAACAAAATCTCATCTTTGCAAATGGCGCACTCCACGTTCTTCCCCTGCAACAACTCCTCCTTCGACAACTCCACCAACGGGAGACTCTCCACAACACTCTTCGCAGCCGGAGGGCTGCCCTTCAAGGCACTCTCATTCTCAAGAAACTGCCCGAACAAAACATCATACTCTGCGGCATACACATAACCATCTTGAATTGTAAACAAATCAGCACCACCAACCCCATTGCCCTCGTGCTCCAACACACCATTCACATTCCTCTCCGAATTGTTAACTGCCAAGAGAATCTCCCATTCAAGGTACCTCAGCGCCTCTTCCCCGGCATCCTCCTCCTCCTCCTCTTCCTCCTCAACGGCATTAGTGAACCCCGACGCCACCGAATTCCCATCACCATCATCACCTTCAATTTCAATCTCAACCTCATCAACCACCAAACCCGAATCCTCTCTCTCGTTCACCCTCTCCTCCACCTCCTCCCACTCAAACCCCTCATTCAGCGTCCTCTGATCCTCCAAACAGAGACTATCCCAACACAATCGAACATCGAAATCCTCAAACCCACCGCCATCGCAAATCCCACCCTCCTCGCTACTCGATTCGGAATCCAAACCAAACCCTACAACCCTACGCCCGCCCGAACCATCCCCCACCGTGAAATTGAAAACTCTATCAGCATCGAAAACCCTATCACGACGATGATTATCCCCATTCGTTTGGCTATGGGGATCAAACCCTAACCCTAACACATGCTCCGTGCGGTGGAGGTCGCAAACGACGTCGGAAAAGGGGTTTATGTCAGTGTCGTCGTCGCAGGAGCAGAGGCGAGTTTCGAAGAGATCGGTGACGAAGCAACTCACTGAGTCGGAATCGGAATCGGAGTGAGTGGATGAGGATGATGCAAAGGGATTGGAGGAATGGCGATGATTAGACATGCTATGTTATGTTTTACAAAAATGGATTCAATGCGATTCTCTCTCTCTTTTTGTGTTGTGTGGGTGTGAAACCAAACGACAAGATTTTAGGGTTTGTGAAATTTTTCTTATTGTTGTTGTTGTTGATGTTCCTGTTGTGTTAGTTGAGTGCGTGTTTGTGTGTAATTCGACGTTGTTTTTCTTTCGTGACCGAGACTTGGGAAGAGTCACCGGGAATTCGAGAGTGCGAAGTTGGGGAAGGAAATGTTACGTGAGATTGGCGTAACCGAGTACGTTGACTATAATTATTGTAGAGTTTACTTTAAATGGATGAATATTACTGCATCAGTTTTATTATAAGTGTGATGTAAGAAAAAAAATTCCAAAATAAATATAACACTAATTTTTTATTTATATCCATTATATATTAAAGATAAATTATAAAATCTATATATAAATTTAATGTAAGGTTAATTTAGTATTTATTTTCTAAATTAAGTGTCGTATTAAATTGTTTCACATGTATAAAAAAAAGTTAATAAATAAATGAAAAAAGTGATAAAAATTAACCTTATTAAATTGATGAAACATAATAATATCAATATTACATTCAAAAATTGAAGTAACATTTATTTGGGGTATTGATGAAAAAAAATCAACTAATGCTAAATGCGACACTTCTTTTGGACAATATTTTTCTAATGTTGACACTTATTTTGGGGCGGAAGTAATATTCTCTTTCATCTATTTATTACTTTCTTGTCGGTATAAAATAACTTAGGATGATAATTATTTTAGAACAGAGAAAATAAATATTTTGATATGTACTTAAAATGATTTAATTACCAACTATTTGTTTAGAGAGACACTAGACTCGATCATCTTACTTAAGCTATCGAGTTCAAGCCTTGTAGAAGGAAAATAGACGTGATTGAGAAAAAAAATATTATTAAATGTGTAATCAGTTAGGTTCTCTAACGTAGATGAGTCATTAACAAAACTAATGAATTTACAACATGTAGATTAATTAGCGTGACATTATTTTAACTTAACTAGAACTCTAGAATTCAAGTTTTGAATAAATTGCATTCAATCATTCTCTAAGCATTGTTGCTTTGTCTTTATTAGCTATAATCACGTATAACTAATAATTATCAATGTTCTTAGAATCAGACTGATCATCAAATTGGTTAAGGCACTAATTCAAGGATCAATTGTGATTGAATCAATTTTAATAAAATATTTTAAAAAATTAATATAATATCCTAGTAATAAAAAGCATAATGTGCATAAATTGATAATAATAAAAAATAAACTTCACTTAAAAATGTCATAAGTCATAATATTTTTTTAAACCAAAACGATTTCGTTTTGAAAGTTTTTTGAAACAAAAAACACTTTTAAGCAAAATGGGTAAGACAAGTTAACCCACCAGGTTTATAAGTTTTCAACCGATTCAACGGTTTTTAGGAAGTGTTGGGTCGATCACATGACCAGTTCTCGAACAAACCGATCAAACTAGGGGTCTTGTCCGGATTTCAAAATCATGATAATTATACGTGTGTTTGTATTATATTTTTCAACCATCATCACTCTCTTTTTATCAGTATATTTTCTCTCAATTAACTATAATTAATTAATCAATAAAAATACTTTAGTCAAAATATAATAACATTTTGTATTAATTAAATACTTTTTAATGAAAAATATTTTAGTCAAAGTATAATCATAAATTTAATTATATAATTTTTTACATTCTAATTTTTATATATTTACACCTTTTTTATTAATTTATTTTATATGTAAGATATGTACCAAAAAATATACAATAACTCATGCATATTATTCAACTAAATGAGGTAGATTTCCTTGATTTTTTTCACCACATTATACCTATTCTATTTTTTTCTTTTGATTAAAGTACACTCTCCTCTTCTAAGAATAATAAAATTATAATGTCCTTTTT
>PYAF01002945.1:136949-149781 GCA_007407185.1 Glycine tomentella | reverse complement strand
TTTCTAATAGTTAATATTACCTTGACATGTCAACAGGAAGTTCTCAAGAATAAATATAATAGTTTCTTTTGACATAAGATTATCATAGTAATTAACAAGTTATTTATTGTGTTTTAATTTTGGACACCTAATGCCTTAAGACACTAGTTGAATGAATATTGGATATGATTAAATACTTGTAGAATTAATGATTAATCAAGAATGAATATATCAATGTAGGTAATGAGTTTGAGTTCAAAGAAGAAAAGAGTTTCTTAAGTCATTTGATTAAATGTGTTAGTTTATTAGAGTTTGACAATAATACTATACTTTAGAGTTAAACTTGAACTATAAAAAATGGAATGAAATATTACATTATTCTTCTATTGGTTCTTAAAGGTAAAAGATGTTATTATATGCTATCCAACCATTGAGAAATGTTGCTAGATGTTTACCTTGATTAGTATACTAATTTGATTAATATAATACCGCTTTATTACTGAACCTACGGAGTCACCCACAAGTGAGTGTTCTAATCTCTGATAAATAAATTATTCTAATATATTAATTAAATTAGAAAATTTAATATGATCAAATAATTAATTAATTTCTTAAGTGGAATATTATTATATTTTTTTGCTAGCACTGAAAATATAAATAATTAAAATATTTGGTGAAAGAATGGAAACAAACTTGAGGATCTGATGTTTGAAATTGTGTTTTAAAAAGCTGTTAGGTACAAATTGAACTTGGGTCAATTATTATTTCAATTTCAAATTGGTAAATGGTTAACAATAGAAAGTAACAAGAATGATTTTTTAAATGGCTTAAAAGATAAGATAATATGAATAGTGATTTCAAATTTATTAAGAATTATTTTCTACAATGTGCTATAATTACAATCCTAGATTGCAGGTTGAAAGAGATAATTATCACTTCTTTTCTCATTCTCTTAGAGTACCAGTATTTTAATATTATTATTCCATCTATCAAAATTGTTGATGAATAGAGGTCAATCTCAACACATTCAATTTTTATATTTCAAGAACACATCAACATATATACATTCAATTTGTTATCTATTTCAAAACAATTTAAATATAAAATATATCTTTTTTATTTTGCTGTACAGTTTTGAACACCCTTTTTCCTTTCATCCAAAACAGAATATGCTTGAAAAATAAACTACATGATCTAATTTTCATACTTAACTTAGTAGCTTTTGATACAAAATAAAAATAAAAGTTAATCTATTTTTTTTATTTAAAAAATGTATTTTTTTATTATAAAAGTAAACAATTTCCTACTTTTTTAATGTGTTAGCTATTTAAAAAAAATCTCTACTTTTTTTAAGAAGCCAATTTTATTTATTTCTTAAAAAAAATTAAAAAAAATTATTTTTCTTATGTTTAAATAAATTGGCTCATTGTATTGATTGACCTAGCAGCATGGCTGCTTGAGTACTTGAGTTTCATGACCTACTCGATAATTCAGTTGATTAGAAGTGCCAAAACTCAAGAGGCATTCCCAAAGACACGTATCAAGTGGGGTTGTGGGAAGTTATTAAGGACAGTTAACTGTTACCAAGGCTATAACTATCCACTCATTAGACAAAATGCATAATGGGTAGGCACCATGTAAAATACATAAGTGGGGTTGTGGGCAAATATTTTTCTTTTCTAGCAGAAATACATTGTTGTACCTGTCTATTCGCATTTCTATTGTGCTATCTGATTTTCTGTAGTATAAATAAATCGAAATATATACAAAGGCAAAAATTTACAAATATTACATACATAAAAATCAATGTAAAATTTTTCATGTGTCCACATTTCTATTATGCTATCATATTTATTGTCCGCACGTGTAGTTGGCAATTATTTTTAGTTAACTATAAAAAATATCAATAAAATATAAATAATAAACTTGAATAGTTTTAGATGAGGGATGAAAAAACATTATGGTAGGATATAAGAAGGTGTTGTAGATCTGGTGAGCTTTGACTGATTTGAGGGGAGGAATAGGAGGTTTAGGTTGTATATGAAGAAACTTTCTGGAGAGATAACGTGTTAAATGGAGATATGGATTCGGTATGGACAATATGACATAATTGTTAAAAGGAAGATATCTAGGACAAGGGTTGTTTGTCTCCTGTTAAAGTGATTTGGGTGTCTTGGTGGGTAAATTGCATAAAGGGTACTGAGAAATCAGACAAAATGGGTCCCAATGTACTCAACCAGGTAATTCCTAAGACCAAATATGCACTGTGGATGGATACCTGATAAAATGAAGGTGTAAGGGTAATAGGCAACTATAAATGTTTGACCAGACGAGGTTGCATAATGTTATGCGAACTGTCGATATCAATAAGCACATTGACCTTGTGGCCCATTATAGAGCCTGTAAACCTGAGAGCTTGGGGTGCAGAGGCTGGGGTACTCTTATGGGCTTGTGGGGATAGTTGGAAGTGTATTGGAGAAGTATTGGGATCAACATTGAGGGGGATATCAGGTGAGTCAGTAGGCGAGTCATCTGGAGGTTGTGGTAACTCATTTGCATCTAAGGGATCATTTTCATCAACCAATAATAACAAAAAATTCTTAGGCTGGCAACAATGGCTGGTGTGAAAAATTTTCATTACAATAATAATAGAATCCCTTAGCACGTCTCTCATTGTCTAGGGAAGATGTCAAGTGTTTAAAATGAAGATTAGGGGATCGAGGAGTGGGATTAGGGTTTGGAGTGGGTGTGGGAGGTGTGCAAGAACATGTAAAAGGCTTGGGTTTATCCATTTTGATTTGGATTTTACTAACTTAGCAAATTTAGTAGAGTATTACTGAAAATAGTTTAGGACACATGAAAACCTTGGGGGAATTTGAATAAGATTAATGTTTTTTGTTTGACATGTGTTTTTTATAACTTCTCTCTTTTCAATTCATATTATAGCTATCATTTTTGTTGTTATTAGTTTGGTGTATATGTTGTCAGATAGTTATTGACTATTGAATATTGTATTGTATTGTATTGTCACATGTCACAATCTATGTGACTTTGAATAAATGAATGTTGTACGTAGGGAATATTACAATTTTTCAAATATAAATAAGCCAAATAAGTAACTCTTTTTTCTATTTTTTCCCCAATTGTACAAGACAAACAAATATATCATTGCAAAATGAGAAAAGTGAAACACACTTAAGGATGATTACACTTGAACACAAATTAAAAAATTCATTATCTTTAGGCAAGCCCAAATATTGTTTCCCTTTCTTAAAAAATTAAAAATTCACATTTAATACATCTTTGCATAGGCTAACACAATGAAAAGTGTCTTCCTTTGTTCCAGCATTATCGGAAGTTAGAACCCATATCTATCTTGACACACGATCTTCATTTTCTTTACATTCTGCAAACAAAACCAAAGTTCACAAATAAACTACATAATACATAAACCATTAAATAAAATTATTTTTTTTCTATAAAAATATTATAGACTATTTTTCTGCTCCCGCACAAAAATTTCTAGATCTACCACTGCATGCAAAAACTAGAATCGTAGTTTAACCTTACTTGAGTGGTTGAGTAAACACTTGAGTGCTCTACTCAATGAATTAAATTGGTTTCCTAAGAGAGATGGGAATTTGGAATAAGAAAAATGGTAATGAAATTCAACCCCTAACAAGATTTTTCATTGATAAAATAAATTACAGAAAAAAAATAAAACATAAATTTATTTTTTAATTATCAAATTACTAAAATAACAACTTGGTACATTTTCCCAACATTGTAACAATGATCACATCTCACCTAGCTAATCAAAGGTTTTAAATTGCAGTCATATTTGTGATTTTGTCACGGGAATGTTGACAAATATAACTACTGTGACTGCATTTACTGTTACAATATGATCACACAAACCCCAAAAACCTTGAAGTTGCAAATTGTGGTTACAGACCATTTTTTAAAACCTTGTGTGCATATAACCCTTCTCTAAATGGCTATAGCACCGAGGTTCTGATGAATTTCTCACACCCTTATTGAACTGGTATTACAGGAGTCTACAGATAGAAGACTACATCTGCAATTATGCTTCATGCAGCACAACAAATTCTTTAGTCATAGTAACTTCATAAGAAAAAGACAATTCAATATGGTACAAAAAATTCAAATATGCTTGCGCATTGCTTAAATCTTGATCATGAAGCTGGAGGACCAGGCATAAAAATTGGCACTCCCAGAAATGTGTTTTTAACACTCTCCCTTTGGAATCAATTGATGCTAAGCGTCTACTTTTAGAAGAATGTCTACGTAGATAGCACAGGCTGTTGTGATGACTCTTCTGCCTGCAAACTTTCGTAGTACTTGACAAGAACCTTCCATCCGCTTGGGCACATAAAACCTTCGGGCGGATTCTCCCCACTTTTTGCAAAAGCTCGCATCTGGAAACATAAATCATCCAAGAAACCATGAAAATTTGTATAGAACACTTGTCCAATTGTCGAAGGATTTCAGAAACCAACTTGATGCTACATGTGATGTGAGTAAACAAGTAACAGAACAGGAACTTATACAATATTCAGTTCACTTATGTCTCTTACAGGCACGTAAGTATAATCAATATCTTAATATTTTGAAATTTACATATTATAATCGTATATAAACTAGAACATTAACATATAAAATTTTAGTAAAATCCGAATGCTGCATGCCTTTATTTAATTGTTACAAGTTCCAACCAAACCCACTTATATACATACAAATTACTTTAAGTTGCAGTCAGATTCATGTAAGAAGCAGGAACTAGGATCCTGACATTGTAACCTAGGCCATGTTTGGATAAATTTTTTTATAAGCACTTCAAGGAGAATAAAATAAGAAGGTAATATGCATTGAGCTTCTCCCATAAATTAAAATCAAGTTATGCACCTTAACTTGTGTAGAAGCTAGATGAAAATACTTTTATAAAAGTTAAGTATATAAGTTAATTTTAAGTTATGGGAGAAGCTAAATTCATTTGACGTATTGAAAAACCAAGTATTGTTGACAAATACCAAATTTAAGGTTGATGGAGCCTGAAACGCCTAATACAATGACAGGGAATCAAATACCTTGGTTCCAGATATAAAGAGGAAATCTTTAGCACGGGTTGGGTCGAAAAATGCCATCTTGTTCACCTTAGTGTCATAAGCTGCCACCTGTAATTTCAAAATGGCAAACCAGACAACAGTTATCATCAGACATAAGTACGGTCTAAATAGGAAACAAACAATTCATCAGCATTCAGCATAACTTTAGGTAGCAATAGCATATTAAACTTGTGAAACTAACTGTGTATAAATGAGCAGAACAATTATGTCATTTCCCATCTCAAAATAAGACATGGTATGCATGACTAAGCAGTTGATTACATGATTTAATTGAGCCAGTATCAACTTTAAAGAAACTTGATACACAATATGAAGTAAAACATTGTGAGAAGATAGCATTGAAAGAACATGTCTCACAGAGGAGCAAGAACCTATAGCCATATGTTAAAGTAATACTACTTACCCTGAATGGCAGAATGTTAAGCTTCTCCAGACCAGGAGCCATGCTGAGCACCTTCTTTCCATGATCAGGGTCATACAAATCCCTTTTCTCAGTTGGGTGGCCCATACCAGCCGGATCACGACCAACAATATAGAAGTTTGCACCTGCATTTATCCGTGCCTTGGCATGCCACTGTACTTCAGTTGGACCAGCATAATGCATAGGTGATGGAAATATGGCAACGATGGTAGTCTCAGGATCAAGAACTCCATCTTCTAGGACCTAAGAAGAAGCAAAGAACTTGGTAGGATAAAATTCCGTGGATTGTGCAATTACAAAATGAGTAAAAAACTACGTACCCCATTGCCCGGAGGCTCCACGCTATGCGCAGATAAGGGAAAGGGATATTGTACGCAGCCTTACCTTTTCATATGCAAAGAAGAAGTTTCCGATTCGAACCCATGACCAACAAGTCACCAAGACACAACTTTACCGTTGTGCCAGGGCTCGCCCTCAATTACAAAATGAGTAGATTGGTAAAATTGACTGACAGTTCAATCACTTTTCAAGGTCATTTTTTTTAACATATATTGTTGTAGCACATGCACATTATGATTACTTTGTTTTTGAGAAGAACAATGGGAATTACCTTGCTATGTTGCTCCATCCTGACATCCAAGGGAACATCGTCAGCCTTTACGAAACCTCCAAGAGGATGTAGCAGTAAAATGGGATTTTTGAAGCCCATTTCCAATAGTCGCTTACGAGTATCATTCATTAGCAAGGCATGACCATTGTGTACAGGGTTTCTTAACTGAAAGGCAAAAACTGCATCTGCTTGACGCTTGTCAAATTCTTCACGGAGTTGTTTGGGAGAGAGCCTGTAGTTATCAAGACCATCATTGTATTTGATAGGTTTTAGCACTTCCAAATCTCCTCCAATAAGCCAATTTCCTGCCGGAGTAATCACCTTCTCAACGTATGGCAATCCAGGAGCAGTTGTTCCCCAAGTTCTAGCTATTCTTTCTTCCTTGTTATGCTTGTAGATTTCAATACTGCATAGGAGCTTAATGGTTAATGAAAGCCAAGAGACACCAAGACAAAATTTACTTCGATAGCCAATGCACTTCAATAATTTTGTTTTCAAAATAGCATCTCAAAATGGTTTTATGACTTATAGTTAAAGCAAAACAGAAGACTGAAAACTAAAGGGAAGAACTCTGATAAAGTATTTACATGTGAGACATGTGAAAAGACAAGTATTAACAACTTTTACTCAGTCATTTAAGGTCTTCAATTGAGGGTCATAGCTGTATAAAGTCAGTCTCATACAATCCAAACACGCAAGTTACAACGCTTATTGTTCAGTTTTACATGGTTATCAAAGTAGCATGCTTGTTGTGGTGCATATTCATGAAATTATTTATCTTAGCACCACAACAGAAAGCACAAGCTAAATCCCAAGGGTGTTTCAAGCTTCACAAACCTTCCAAACCTAACTTCCCTTTATCCGTTTTCAAGTTATTCCCTAAATTCTTCAGATCATCCCAACACCTCTTAGGTTTTTACATGTTCAAAGGATAAAATTATGTCAAAAGGTCTTCATGATATTCTTGCCTATAAAAGACTAAAGCTAAACTACGTACCCCATTGTCCGGAGGCTCTACGCTATGCGCAGGAAAGGGGGAGGGATATTGTAAGCAGTCTTACTCTTGCATATGCAAAGAGGCTGTTTCCGAATTCGAACCCATGACCAACAAGTCACCAAGACACAATTTACCGTGTTAGGGCTCGCCCCCAGGCTGATTTTAACAAGGAGGGGTTGTGACAACTGACAACATAGTTGATAAAGATAAAGACTTTGTGGGATGAACTGGTTATATTCGGTCATTCCCAAAATAAACTGTGGTGCAGCCTAGGAGTTAACTAGCATGAAAGGATAAGGGTCATTTGGTTTTTCTTTGGATTTAATAATGCTAGGAGTGATGTATCATCTCAAATTTGAACTGATTCAATCCCAAACCAGAGCAAGGTTCATAACTTGGTAGCAAGAGAGGAGGCTCTACAAGACTTTCTTGCCTTTCAGAAATTTGAACAATGTTAAGACTTAAGACCTTTCATGTCAATCACCAAGACCCTACAGAATCTCTAAAGAATGCAGACTAGATACTGATACTTCAGATCACATGACAGCTTCCAACTTATATTGTGCCCATTTAAATCATTCACTATTTGGTTGTAAGTTGTAACTAAATCTTAATATCTACGTTTTGAGTTTCAATTTCCATTGACGTGTCCCTTTTACAACAACCGATGCACATTCCACCCACATCTACCAAATCTTTCATGAACACATGAAACATACTAAAATGGACTTCCAGACTCTGTGTAAACACGTTCAAACAAGCATTATTGGGATGGAAACAATTCCCACCCTTTCTCAGCAAGGTGGCATTATTGGGATGGAAACAATTCCCATCCTTTCTCAGCAAGGTGGGAATTTCGAATCTATATGTTCCAACTTGAGGGTTATATTAACATGTGAACACAATGTGCAATTTGAATAAGATAGTTCAATAGATAAATTCTTAGAACTGTTCCATTAACTAAGCCTTCTATAAAGCCTCTCGTTCAGTTTTTCAATAGTCAGCAGAAAAGGAAGAGGGCAGGGGGAGAAGTCACCCCATTCTAGTGGCAGGGCATGGCACAAGCCTCAGCCATGGTTACATTAATGTTCACAAATTTAAGCTACCAAAGCATATCTCTGGCTGCACAAACCAAACTTAAGTCCTTTAAAACTATATGGTACAATTACCATGGGACAAATGTAGTCAGTGTGGCCGCAATTGCGGTCACGAAGAGTCCGAAAACCTTAATGTTGCAGCCAAAATTGCCGGATTATTTTTCATATACTTGATTGGGGGCTTCAAAAATTACATGAACCAACCCTCTTTGCAATGCTAATTTCTCGTTAGGGATTCAAATGGAGGCACCATAGTCCTACACAATTTGTTCCTTTTCACAATTTCAATCGTTAAACCAAAAACCAAAATTCATCCAACAACACAATTGAACAATCAACAACGAATTAAACACCAACCAGAAACAAAACAAAAAAATAAAAATGCCACAAGACCAACAAACCTTCGAAGAATTGCAACACAATCTCCATCAGGCCCGAGCAACCCCACATGAGAAGAGGATCCAATTCCCTCTTTAGTCTCATCATCAATTGCCAACACGATGGGAATGGACATGTTCACCACAGAACCATCCTTGCCCCTAAGGGAATTGAAATGCAAACTCTGAAGATACTCATCCTCCCTCATGAACCCTCTCAAGGGACTAGCCCAACCTTCCCCCACAACATGCACCCACTCAAGATCAATCCTTGTGAGCTGCACCTTTGGCAGTGACCCAGCCTCGGTGATCTTAGCACCCCTCTCACCCTCAGAAACCACAAGATCCACCAATGCACCCCCATCAGGCTCTATCAAAGAACTTTTGATCATGGCGCCACAGCGTTGCACTCTTGGCCTCACTTTACACGTGGGGATGATCAAAGGGTTTGTACTATAAATGGGTTTGGGACGAATCTTGGCGTTGGAACAGGTTTTGTAAGTTGTTACCTTGTTTGCATGGTGGTGGCTGTTGAGGGTAAAGTTGGAAAAAGAAGAAGAAGCCAGGTGTAGTTTGATGGTTAGACTTAGAGACATGCTATAGTGGGGAAAAAAATGAGAGAGAGAGAGAAGTAGGTTTGTGAAGAAAAGGAAAGTGAATAAAAGCTTCTAACGCGTGTAACGTAGGGAACGCAGAAACAAAACAACAGGAGTATTATGGTATATTAATGTGTAGTGTTGTTGTGGTATATGGCACAGTTTTGCTCACAACCACTACCTATGAATATGGCGAAGATGTTGGAGTGATAAGGTGACGCAAGTGGGGGGATCTCCATTGTGCTTTTTTTGAGTGTGTGGATGAGAAAAGCTGCTTTCTGCAACTGGGGACCATGATTTGTACTAAAAGGCTCAAAGCTGAAGGTAGAACCGTTCATTGTTCAAACCGCACCAAAATTGATTCAATGAGTGATGTACTATGGAACAAGGTGAGACTTGAAGAGCTTCGGATTGGAATAGTATTCAAATGGGAAGGAAAAAGAAATTCTTTAACACTTGTTTAGGATCATAAAATGTTGTGATTTTAATTTTGGAGTGTGTTTTCGACGTAATTTTAGAAAAATTTGTCTCCTTGTATTCATTTATGTGAAGATGTGAACCAAAAAATTATAAAAAAAATTAATATCAGATTATTTTTTGTTACTCTAAGACTCATTTTTACTAATTCTCATCATTTTTATCGTTCTTTTTTGTTTGAGTTGGATTTCATTGTTTTCGTACAACATTTTTACAAAAATTATTCAAAATTATGTTCCAATATGAAAAATATTTCTATTTCAAAAATGACAACATCATTGAACCAAATTTAATTGATAAAGGATCAAAATGAATAAGTTGCATGAAAATTCAAACAAAAAAGATATAAACAAAGAAAATTGCATGAAAAGTTAGTCTCGCAATCAACTAAATATTGAAATATCTAATATCATATTATTTTTGGCTTACTCGTAAGACTCATATTTCACACAATTTTTGTCATTTTTATCACTTCTTTTGGTTTAAACATTAGTTGGATATTATAATTTTCATATAGTGGAATACAATGAATTTTACATCTTGAATCAGTCAAAAAATAATTCAAAATCATGTTTCAAAATAGAAAATGAACACTATTTCGAAAGGACAACATTGAGTCAAATTTAATTGAAGTACCAAAATAAATCTTTTAAAAAATAAAAGATGAAATTAAGGTAAAGTTAAAATAAGAGTTTAAAAATAAAGTAAAAGTATTTTGTTAGTTATTTTATTTTTTAACTTAAAAATCCCTTTTAAGCTAAAATTTATTAGATAATTTTTGTTAAATTTAATTTTATTTAAAATTAGTTGTCTACATTAATAAAAAAATACGTTTCACTATCATTTTATTCCTTTTAACATTTTAAGTTTTTTTTTTGTGTGTTGGTCAACGTCTTATAATTTTTTTTCATCTTTATTTTTATGTTAATAAGGTACTAAAATAATGAAAAAAAGTTAATAACTAGGGTGGGTTTGCTTGATTGTAAAAGAATTGAGAATAAATATTTAAATTAAAGTAGTGCGATAAAGGTGTGAGACCCATATTAAAAATTGAAAATTTTCTTTCATTTCCTAGTAATTTGAACACAACCAAATCACTCTTAAAAGTAGGAAGAAGAAAAAGTTAAAGAGACAAAAAAAGGTGGAAAAAAAAAAAGTTGAGTCTAAAAGCCAAAATCTTAAAAACTTTAGGCACTAGAAAGATAAACTTATATATTTCAAATTTACATAAAATTATTTCAAAATATTAAAGTAAACAATTAAAATAGTGATTTTTTAACAATTTTAATTTTTCTAATTTTCAAAAATTATTTTAATAATGATTTGAAAATAATATATAATAGGTGATAATTGAATAAAACACACAAAGAATTTTGTTTGCCAATTTTTTTATACATGAAAGAAGGTTCTGTTGGGCTACAAATGGTCTATGTCCTATGATGGAAAATAGGGAATTGCTGTTGGCACTACCACTTTTTCTATTAGCACTATCCACTTGGGTACCTTTTTGCTTTATCCTGAAATTGTCTATTTGACAAAAATATAACGGAATCCTGATTCCATTGTATTATTGGGGTTAAAAAAATTAACGGGATTGTGATTCTATTACACACTTGTACAATACAATCATGTTTTCGTTGTTATTTTTTTCACCCCCAATTACACAAATGGAATCACAATTTTATTGAATAAGTGTATAATGAAATCATAATTTTGTTGTTTATTTTTTCCAACCCTCAATTGCACAGAATCATGATTTTGTTATATGATTTTCTTTTATAAAAAATGTGATAGTGGGGAATAGTAGTTCTCTATAAAATGATAGTTGACAAATTGGTCCTAATTAAATATAAATAAATAAAATTATTTTTATGTTTTATTATTAATATTATTATTTATCATTTTACATAACTAATTAAGTGAAACACATAATCAGAAAAATCAAATTATACTGATATAACTTAAGTAACAATTACATAATTTAATATCTTCATATAGAATGCATTTTTATTAGTTCAAATTTATCATTGAATTATGTCTAAATATTATTAAGATTGTTTGTGTAAAATTTTGTCGAAATTGTATCATAACCAAAATTGCATAGTTATAAATTTATAGGGACAAAAATTATATTTAAGCCTAAAATTTTATCAGATTTCCTGCTAATTATTTTTATACTGGTGTTTATCAACCTTAATTAATAAGATTTGAGCCTAAAAACTGTTGTATATTCCTCTCAATGCTATTGGGCCCAAATCCCTAGGTATTGACCTGGCCCATTTCCTTTTAGGGTAAAATCCCTAATTGGGTGTCTCTCTATAAATACCCCTTTTATGAGGTGAGACAGTGACGATTCAAGTTGCAGAAAGGCAGACGCACAGTGCGGCTGCAGAGAAGAAGCTGAGCGAAACAGAGTGAGTGTTCTCCGGTGAGTAAACCATTGAGGGTGAGTCTCCGAGAGCTGTGAGTGCTTCTTGTTGAGAGTGTTGCTCTTCTGTTGTAAGCGAGGCTGAGAGTGGCTCCGGCGAGAGGCCGTTTGAGCATTGTAACCATTATTATTGAATAGTGGAGTTCTTCTGGACTTGGTCCCGTGGGTTTTCCTCGTTGAGGTTTTCTCCCACGTAAAGCTATATCTGTGTGTTGTTTCTCCCTTCACTTCTCTCATTTACTGTTTGATCGTATTTCCGCTGCACTTGTTTGTGTTTTGTTCGTGTTGGCTGCGGTGGGTTGAGTCGTGTGATTCCCCAGTGTTACGGTTGGTGAAGGAGGTTCCTAGCCGAGAAGATCCGAGTTCAGCCGTGAACGCGGAAGCAGGGCCGAGTTGGGCCGAGTACGCAAGGTGTTGACCAGAGTGTGGCCAACGGGTTGTGGTGCCGAGCCGATCTCGCGGTGACGGAAAGTAAATTCCACAACAGTTCTGGTATCAGAGCTTCAGGTTGGAGGCTCTGAGAGAGAGAGAGTGATTGGGATGGAGACTAGTACCAGTGGAGGCGTTTCCCATGATGGGGATATGTTTAAGTTGACCGCCGACAACTTCGCCTACTGGAGGCCGATGATGGAAGATCATCTGTATTGCAAGGATTTGCATGAGCCCATTGTCCTTGATGAGAGGCCGATCGGAAAGACGGACA
>PYAF01002945.1:125633-136849 GCA_007407185.1 Glycine tomentella | reverse complement strand
AGGAGAAGTATGTTGAGAAGATCCTGAAGAGGTTCAACATGGACAAAGCCAAGACAGTGAGCACCCCCTTGGCCGGACATTTGAAGCTGAATGAGAGACAATGTCCGAGCTCAGATGAAGACCGAGAAGAGATGGAGAAGATCCCATACCAGTCTGCAGTGGGGAGTCTAATGTATGCAATGGTTTGCACTAGACCCGATCTCGCCCATGCAGTTGGAGTTGTTAGCCGGTACCTTTCGAACCCCGGCAGGGAGCACTGGGAAGCAGTGAAGTGGATCTTCAGATACCTCCGCGGGACGACCCGTGTGTGTCTTCGGTTTGGTGATGGCAAGGCCGAGTTGCAGGGCTACTCGGATGCCGACTTAGGGGGAGATACCGACTCAAGGAAGTCGACGACAGGTTATTTGATGACCTTTGCTGGAGGAGCTATTGCATGGCAATCTAGGCTACAGAAGTGTGTGGCACTTTCGACGACGGAGGCCGAGTATATTGCAGCGACTGAGGCGTGCAAGGAATTCCTGTGGATGAAGTGTTTTCTCCAGGAGATCGGCCATGAGCAAGACAAATACGTCTTGAAGTGTGATAGTCAGAGTGCATTGCATCTTGCACGGAACTCGGCACTACACTCCCGCAGTAAGCATATTGATGTTCGGTATCATTGGATCCGAGATGCGGTGGAGGCCGGGAAGCTCACACTAGAGAAGGTGCACATAAGTCAGAACTGGTCTGACATGATGACCAAGCCGGTAGCAGTAATGAAGTTTGAAGATTGCTGCATGGGAGCCGGGCTTGTGAACTCGGTTTGAAGGGCCGAGAGAGAGGTCCTCGGTTGTGACCGAGGATAGGAGACCTCGACAGTGACCGAGATGATAGAAGACCTCGGCAAGGTGTGCCGAGTAGAGTGGTCCTCGGCAGTGGCCGAGATGTTGATGTCGGTAAGAGCCGACCAGAAGATGTCCTCGGCAGGGGATTGCCGAGTTGAGTTGAGAGAGGCCGAGTGGAGTTTCGTCCTCGGTCCTCGGTGGAAGACCGACTGTAAGTTCGGGTTGCCAAGTGGAAGATCGGCTTTTGTCCGAGTTGCCATTTTGTCGCATTGATCGGAAGGGGGAGAATTGTTGTATATTCCTCTCAATGCTATTGGGCCCAAATCCCTAGGTATTGACCTGGCCCATTTCCTTTTAGGGTAAAATCCCTAATTGGGTGTCTCTCTATAAATACCCCTTTTATGAGGTGAGACAGTGACGATTCAAGTTGCAGAAAGGCAGACGCACAGTGCGGCTGCAGAGAAGAAGCTGAGCGAAACAGAGTGAGTGTTCTCCGGTGAGTAAACCGTTGAGGGTGAGTCTCCGAGAGCTGTGAGTGCTTCTTGTTGAGAGTGTTGCTCTTCTGTTGTAAGCGAGGCTGAGAGTGGCTCCGGCGAGAGGCCGTTTGAGCATTGTAACCATTATTATTGAATAGTGGAGTTCTTCTGGACTTGGTCCCGTGGGTTTTCCTCGTTGAGGTTTTCTCCCACGTAAAGCTATATCTGTGTGTTGTTTCTCCCTTCACTTCTCTCATTTACTGTTTGATCGTATTTCCGCTGCACTTGTTTGTGTTTTGTTCGTGTTGGCTGCGGTGGGTTGAGTCGTGTGATTCCCCAGTGTTACGGTTGGTGAAGGAGGTTCCTAGCCGAGAAGATCCGAGTTCAGCCGTGAACGCGGAAGCAGGGCCGAGTTGGGCCGAGTACGCAAGGTGTTGACCAGAGTGTGGCCAACGGGTTGTGGTGCCGAGCCGATCTCGCGGTGACGGAAAGTAAATTCCACAACAAAAACATTAATCGTACTTATCATCACTTCATTCACAATATTCTAACAATCTTTTATTTTTTACATAAAGAGAATTATGGCTTTTCATTAATAATTAAATGTTTAATCTAAGTAGGTGCTCGATCAAAATATTTGTTACAAGATAAAAATGAAGTTGCCCTAGCTAAAACATGAGCTACACTATCGCATTGTCTCCTCAAGAAACCCAAGTGATATATTTGATTTTAATATGCCAACTTCAGAATCATCTGGACTCTTATTCTCCCTGTAAGAAATTTCGCTATTATCAACAAACAAAATTTGTAGGTAATTGAATAAGTTCGTCGGTAATGTAATTTTATCGACAGGTTTCCATCGATAAAAGCCTCATCGGTAATGCTATCGACAGATTTAATTATCAACAGATTTTATTGACAGAAAAGTCTGGCAAAATACAAATAATTACGGATGGATTTTTTAGACCGATTTTATTATTGACGAAATAGTCTGTCAGTAATCACCAATGCATTTATCTATAGAAATTATCGATGGAATATTTCATAAAAAATTACCAATAGATAAATCCGTCGGTAACATGTATTTTATTATTCTTAAAGAAATTAAACAAAAAAAATTGAATATAAAGAAGAGTACAGGGACGAAAAAAGGCATCATATTGATACAATAGAAAACAATTACAAGCCTTGATTTTGCGAGGAATACATAACTTTGAAATGCAGAAAAGTTGAAATGAACATAATTACAAAGATTCAACTAGATAAGCCACAAAAATGACTTTAATATGCTAGTGCTGTCAATACAATAATTCATAATATAGCATTAACATCTAGATTAAGCCACATCAATATCATTTAAATTGTACATCTAAGAGACCCGTGTTCAAAGCTCTATAGGATAATCCGCACACACCCAATTCTAGGGCCAATCTCTTGTTAGCACCATTTAGGCTTTGTTTGGGAGTTAAGAGGGGAAAGGAAGGAAAGAGATTCAAGGGAAAGGGAGGGAAAGGAAAGGGAGAAAAATGAGGGAAGTTTCTTCCTCCTTGTTTGGGAGTTAAAAATATATTAAGAGAGGGAAATTGGGAATTAATTAAGATGTTAAATGTGAAAATTATATAATTTAAATGTAAAAATATATTAAAAATATATTTTAATATATTTTTGAATTTGTAGTTGGGGTAGGATAATAATTTTAATTACTTTTCCTTCTAAAAACCCCCAAATTGGGGGAACAACAATTTTTAGGCTTTAGAGGATTTAAGAGGAGTTTTAAAAATCCTCAAATCTTTCTCCTAAAAAATGAAAACTTCCAAACAAGAAGATGTCACCATCTAAACATTTCCCTTCCCTCCCTCCCCTTCTAAAATCCCTCTCCCAAACAAAGCCTTAAACAAAAGTCGATCTCCTAATTGGTACTCCTAAGCGAAAGCTCTATAAATATATTATTTTCCAACTTATCCTACATTACAATTTAGTATCAAGGATAAAATAAATCAATAAAATTATAATCTTAATTAAATGAAAGATATTTTATAAATGTTAACATTAAATAAGATAAAATTAATTAAAAAAATTATATTTAAAATTAAAAAAATATTTTTTTTCTTCTTATATTTGAAACTAAAGAAATATGTCTTTGAATTATTTCTGCTTGCCGATCTACATGAAGTCTAACTCCAAACTCCCAAGGCATCATATACCTACAAAAGTTACACAAACACTAAAGCTAATCATCCCATTTGACTAAGATTAACAAAGACTTGCATTTCTTTAATTGACTTAAAAAATGAAATTTATTAAAAAAAAAAAAGAAACAAAGCATATAGTTCTCACATAAGACTAACACAGACACTCTTGCAAGTATCTTTGTAATTAAGCTAACATAATTTTAAAATATCTAATAAAATAAGTAAGAAAGTATATCATATATAGAGATATAATCCTCTCTAACTATATATAGTTCAACTCACACATGGGTATTCAGCTATATGAAAGCTGAATTTAATTTGGCATTTATTTATTCGTGTATGCACAATAGTATAAGATTTTAGACTATGAAAATTCACGTTAAAAATACACCAAGACAGGGGAAAAAATTCCTGAAATGTGTTTCAAAACATTGGTGTGCAAATATCACAATTCGCCTGCTTCATTAGATTGTTTTCACCTATAAGTTCATGTCCGAAATGAGGCCAATTTACCAAAACGGTTTTTTTTTTCTTAATTACTGATTGGGGTATTTTTTAAATTATTTACGGAAAAGGGATAAGTTGTAAAAGATTTTACGACTTCTATAAGTGAAGTCGTTAATCTTTTTACGACTTATATTTTTTGATTTTATTTAACTGAAATCGTATACTTATTTATGACTTGTGTAGGTGAAATTTTTTTAAAATGCGACTTTTAAGTCGTAAATAAATATACGACCCTTTTGTAATTTTATTTTAGCTGTATACGACTTCAAAGTCGTATTTTTCTTAAGGAAGTCGTATGTTATTTTACAACTTCCTTTTTTATTTTTTATTTTTTATTTTTTGGTAAAGTCATTAGGTATAGTATGACATAACCTTTTTTTTATTTTTTTTTACGTTGATTTCTTTGTAATTTTTTAAGCTTTTGTTTAATTTTTTTAATTTATTTTGTTTAGTAAATGTTAATAAAATTATTTTATTTATTATTTAAGAATATACTAACTAATATGTGTTTAATATATTTGTTTATTTAATATTTTGTATAATTTTTTTATTTTGTATTAAATATTAACATTAAAAGATAATATTGTTTTGTTTTGTTATTTATTTTTTGTTTTTTTATCTTAATTGTTGTTTTGTATTTGAGACAATAATATGTTAATAATTTTTGTTAACAATGACAATATTATCAACATATAAATGCAAAAGAGTTATATTAAAATGAGAAAAATTAAAATGTATTACATAATCCTTAAAAAAAAAAAAGTGGGATGATGTCCCACAATGAGTTCTTCTTGAATTGCGTCGAGGTCTCTCATCTTGTTGCACTGGATTTGTTGGTTGTTGTTGACCTCTTGTTCTGCGACCTCTTCCTCCTCTTGTTCTAGGATGATCATGTGTAATTGTTTGTTGTTGAGGAACATGATCAGCAGCCTCACCACCATCATCGTTATCATTGTTCGAATTGTTGTTATCATCTTCCTGCTCATCCTCGTGGCTCATGTCTTGCATTTGAGTATGTAATGATGGACGATAGCATGAGGTCGATGGTGGTAGGTTATATGCAGATGGAGGAATATTAAAAGTGGTTCCGAACATTTGTGAGAATCCTTCAAAACCATTTGAGGTCGAAGGAACTTGGAATGAGTATTGAGACATATATGATGCGAACACAAATGGTTGTGAACTTTGTTCACCTTTTTGAGGCATGTATCCAGAAAAGCCCATTGATTGATAAGAAGAACCATGTGGTTCATGATGTTGGGGCATATATCCAGAAACATGCACTGAAGGTACATTGGGTTGAGCATGTGATTCATGGTGGTGATGGGCGGGATAGTACTGCAAATTAAGATTTTAGAAGTTAGAAATATATTTATCAATAATAATAGTAATAATTGACAAAAATTATAAAATAACATTTAAACCTCAGAAGATACTCTCCCCTCACGCAATATATATATCGTCTAGTTCGACGTATACCATTGCATGTATTCTGAATTTTCATGCAATACTGTTATCCATTTCACCATGAACAATATAAGCATTCGAATGATTCCATTTATTTATCCAATGATGATGTTGGTGAGGCCAATAAACATTTGTTCTCCCTCTCATATCTATGTCGTGGAGTTGGTCTAGGTTTGGTAGGTCATCTAGAATACTTTGTTGCATTCCAAATTGTTTCATGACCCTATCTACTACATGCCATTCCATAATTGCAAAACATATAAGAGGGACTTTTGCATGAGCTATCATAGACACCTCAATGTTATTAATTAATGACCTTATTTCAGGTGTATCATAAGGTGTCCACAAGAACTTCAACACAAGAGTGATATTGTCACATATGTTTTTACCAATAAGAAACATAAACAAATATTTAACATTAAGGAGGAAGAATCGAACCTCAGGTAATTGTAGTCTGTCGAATATCATGCGTATCAATCTGACAGAATTGGTGGGAATGTTAGTTTGACTCATCACCCGAGACCACCTGCGTGCAAGAGGAAATCCAAGTCCTTCTTGCACTTTTTCATCAGATAGGGTGTGTATTTGTGGGGCAACGCATTTAATACGGTCACACGCCCATGATTGGAGGAGCAAAAGATATCCGCCTATTTCAGTTTGCAAGGGCTTCACAGCCCAATCTAGTGCTTGGTAAAGGGAAGCTAATACTGCAATGCCCCAACTATAGTAACTTGCCTCAGTCAAATTTGATAATATAAGGAGGTACATAAAATGAACCCGTGCGCCAGATGTATCTGGCATCAAACAACCGCCTATAAGCATCGTGATATGAGCTCTAGCATGTTGTGCAATGACAACATCATCAACAGCATCAGGAAGTTGTTGAAAATTTTGTCGTAGCCAAGTTAAGTAAATAGTTTTTCCCTTTACATACTTGTCTGGTGGAGTCTGCCCTAGTAAGGCTTCACAACATTGACGTACATCTCCAATAATGGCGCTAGTTAATGGAAGGCCGTCAATTTTGAGGCCCAATTGCAATGCCACATCTTGCAACATGATGGTGGCCTTCCCATGTGGAAAATGAAATGTGTGAGTTTCTGTTCTCCAACATTCCACCAACGCAGTTACCAAATGCTGGTTGATATCAACTTGACCGATAGTCATAATACGACCAAAGCCAGCTTCTGTTATTGCACTTTTCACACGGTTGTCTAATTGATCAAAGTGTTTCATAGCCCAGACAGAATGCAACCTTGGACGAATCATTCTTTCTTCACCTTGCCATACTAAGCTTGAAATATAGTTTCTTGTAAGCGCAACAAAGAATCTTCAATAGGACCACCAGATTGGGTATTTGCCATTGTTTAAGAAGAAGAAGTAGAGTGAAACAACTGAGGTTGGAGAAAAAGAAGTAAGGTTCGTGAGAATGATGAAGGAGCAAGTTAGTGAATGAAAGAGCAAGTGTATGAAAATAGAAGTAAGGTTCGTGAGAATGATGAAGGAGCAAGCTACTGACTGAAAAAGCAAGTGTATGAAAATGACATTAAGATAGTTTATTATACTACAACAATTAAATAGCAAGTTAAAAAAATGTGGCATTATTGATGTGGATTGCTTCCACGTTCAAAGCAATGAATAGTCCTATATTATTCATTTATTTGTCTTTAGCCATTGAAAATCTCATAATATTTACTATCTTTCCAATTCACGTGACTTCCATTAATGACATGTCTTTCAAAATTATTATGAACTATTCATCTTCATGGCTTTCAGAAGTACAATAGTTGTAAAGTTGTATGGTCATTTTCATACTTTAAATGCTTTCATTGATTTTTCTTCTTTACATTCATATTCTTTTGTAAGAATCACGTGGGAAGCTTTTGTTTTTATATGTCAAAACTTCTGTTGAACCATTTTTCAATCAAAGTTATTCACATCATGTGGCTCCATTATTGTTTTCTTTAGACCACAGCTTGAATGATCATCTCATAGTTTAAGTTTCATGTGGATAAACTCATATAATGTTATGCTATAACCTGCTTTGAACCATTCTTTATATCATGTACAACCTAAAATCAAATCTATTATCAAGGCATGTGCAATAGGCATTGCATTTCATACTGTAAGTTGGTTCAATAATTGTTTCAGGAAGCAATCTGGCTTTGTCCTTTCTACCATTATTTTTTCCATTGTTTAATGCTTCTTGTTGATGGTTGTTAGAATGGTTTCATTATTTTTTCAAATCTTAAATGCATGTTTTGCAAGGTTCTAATATTTTTTTGGCATTTATCATTGAAGTCATATTGTTTTCCACGACTTCAAAGTCGTATAGGCTAGCACGACTTCTAAGTCGTATGGAGTGCCACGATTTCTTCACAAATTAGCATGGAAATAGTACATATTTTAAAGGAACTCGTGGAGGATACCACGACTTTAAAGTCGTGACATACCACACGACTTTAAAGTCGTGTTGTGAATAGTAAATTAGACAAAAATTAATTAAACAATACATTGTTATTAATTAGGGTTTTTTAGATATGGTTTTAAAATAAAATGTAGCAAATAGGTTTTTAAAAATGTGTCTAGTAATTAGCCTTTTAAGAAATTGGGTACAATAATATGGGTTTTAAAAAAAATTGTAGTAATTAGGGTTTTAAAAAAAAAAGAGTGTAGTAATTAGGGTTTTTTACAAATGGTTTTACCATTTACTATATTAGTTAGGGTTTTAAAAATTATGGTAGTAATTTGGGTCTTCAAAAGTTGGGTTTTAAAAAAAAAGTGTAGTAATTAGGATTTTTTAGAAATGGTTTTACCATTTACTATATTAGTTAGGGTTTTAAAAATTATGGTAGTAATTTGGGTCTTCAAAATTTGGGTTTAAAAAAAAAAGAGTAGTAATTAGGGTTTTTTAGAAATAGTTTTACCATTTACTATATTAGTTAGGATTTTAAAAATTATGGTAGTAATTTGGGTCTCCAAAAGTTGTGTTTTAAAAAAAAGAGTGTAGTAATTAGGGTTTTTAGAAATGGTTTTACCATTTACTATATTAGTTAGGGTTTTGAAAATTATGGTAGTAATTTGGGTCTTCAAAAGTTGGGTTTTAAAAAAAAAGTTGGTTTTACCATTCTCCTTACCATGTTAACGCCTTCACATTTTGAGTAACAAATTACAATCAAATTTTCTGATAGATGGCTAGCGAAGAACCAATGGTCAGAGACAATGTTAGCGAATTTAGTGAAGAAGATGAACAATACTCATTTCACGAAACTGAAGAAGCAAGCAATCAAACTGAAAGTCAGTCTTCTTCTCATTTTGAAACTATTAATAGCCAAATTTTAGAAGATCGACACCACTCAGATCCATTTACGAACAGAGCGGGTGAGAGTATAAATGACATTTATGAAGGCATGATGTTTGAATCAAAACAAGCAGCTGTGAATGCCAAAAAGGAATTTCATTTTGTACATTCATTTAATTTTTATGTTGAAGAAAACAAGAGTGATAGGTATGTTGTTAAGTGTACTGAATATGGTAATGGTTGTCATTGGAGGGCTAGAGCATCGTTTAACAAGTTACGTAGGAGGTGGGTGATGAAAAAAATAACTGGATCTCAAACTTGCACAACTTCACATTTATCACAAGATCATCTTAGGTTAGACTCATCTGTTATTGCTCATAATATTGTGCACTTAGTAAAAATAAATCCTGGTATCCAAATAAGAACCTTGATCGTAGACATGATGCAACAGTTTGGTTATAATGTGACATACAGAAAAGCATGGACAACTAAACAAAAAGCACTTGAAATTCCATTTGAAAGTTGGGAAGAATCATAGAGGCATTTGCCTGTATGGAGTGACAGTTGTTCAACACTTTCTACCAGGTACAATTGTTAAATACAAAACATCCAATTTCAATGGAAGATGGTGAGGATGACACTTCTAAGGTGATTCTAAATCGTGTGTTTTGGGCTTTAAGCCATGCATTGAAGGCTTTAAATATTGCAAGCCAATTGTGCAAGTAGATGGAACATTTTTAACTGGAAAATATTGTGGTACTTTATTGACTGCCATTGGACAAGATGGTAGTAGAAACATTTTTCCACTTGCTTTTGCAATTGTTAAGAGCAAGAGCAACGAAGCTTGGATGTGGTTCTTGCATCATTTAAGGAGATACATTACACCTCAATTGAATTTGTGTATTATTTCAGACAGGGAAACAGGTTTGCTAGCAGCTTTGCGATCAGATAGAGTTGGTTGGACTACACCGGATGTATCTTCTGTGTATTGCATTCGCCACATTACTTCAAATTTTAACAAACAGTTTAGGGATATTGACTTAAAAAAACAAGTCATAAATATGGGTAATCTTCTAAACATTTCATAAATCAAATTCTTACATTATTATGTATTCACCTAATTAATACTTATTGTTTTTTATTTTGCCATAGGATACGAGTTGAGAAAATCTCGATTTGAGGTAAAGTTACTCGTAATGCGATTTGTGTTTCCACTAGCAGCAGATTGGTTGGACCAGATTCCCAAGAATAAATGGACTCAGGCATATGATGAAGGAAAACAGTATGGCCATATGACTACCAACCTTCCCGAATGTATGAATTTTGTGTTGAAAGGAGCCCGAGCATTGCCTATTACTGCATTAGTGAATGAAACATTTAATAAAATAGATGATTTATTTGTTAGTAATGGCATGAAAATCATGGCCATGATAGAGGCAAGATATAGGTACTCTAAGAGGTATCTGTCATGCTGCAAGAAAATCGACACATTGCAACCTCACATTATGTGAGGATGTACGTTCAAGAAACGGGGGAGTTTGAGGTTCAAGAAATTGCAAACAGCGACTTAGGCGACGGGCAATGGCATGCACTGTCAAGTTGAACAAATGGTCATGTGATTGTGGACAATTTCAGGCCCTTCGAATTCCTTGCTCGCACGAAATTGTAGCGTGCGCTTCTCGCAATTTAAATTACGATGACTTTGTTGATGTTGTATATAAGTTGGAAAACATTTACAAAGTTTATCAACATCACTTTCACTCCCTTGGAAGTGAAGATCAATGGCCTCAATATGTAGGTCCATATTTTATGCCTGATTCTTCAAAAAGACGACAAACATCGGGAAGACCAGCCACTACTCGTATGTATAATAAGATGGACGAACCAATTCCAAATAGGCCTAAGAAATGTTCATTGTGTAGAACTGAAGGACATAATCGTAGTAACTGTCCATACAAGGAAGTCAACGGTTAATATTATTTATAGTTTTTATATGTTTATTTAATTTGTATTGTTCATTTCTATTAATTACAAATGTTGTTTTTATTTTAACAATCACTTTTATTACCAAATTATATTATGTTGATAATATTGTCATAATTGTTAACAATAATTGAATATTATTATAAAAAATTTAATTTAATTCTTTTCAAATAAAAACGTTAACATAAAATACATAAATTGTGAAATATATCAAATAAAATCATATAATAGCTTAATTAAACATATATTAATTTAAAAATTTCTAAATTATACAATAAGACAATTTTTATAATAAAAATACGAAACAACAATTAAAATAAAAAATAAAAAATAAATAACAAAACAAAACTTTATTATCTTTTAATGTTAATATTCAATACAAAATAAAAAAATACAAAATATTAAATCAAACAAATATATTAAACATATTAATTAGTAAATTATTAAATAATAAATAAAATAATTTTAT
>PYAF01002945.1:95441-123961 GCA_007407185.1 Glycine tomentella | reverse complement strand
AAATCATTATCATGCTTTACCAATGTAAAACATGCTCAAAGAATTATGAATTTAGTGACATAAAATTTTCCTGTAGGCCAAAATTTTAATTCAATAAAATTCATATGAACTTAATGATAAAACATATCAATTATATTTTCTAATTCCTGTGGGCAAATCCATAACATAACTTAATATTTTTATCCTAATTAATCATACAAAAACATGATAAATAATCTTGTGAGATGATATTTATCATATTACATATGACTAATTACAATTAATGTTATTTTCCTTATGTGATCTAGAGGCTCTGACTAAGGGTGCTTTGGCCAAACCTTAAGTAACTAAATTATAAAAATACTAAACATTTATCTTTCATTATACATACTTTATGATAAAAGTATCAAATTATATTTTCCATTCCTATGGATAACTCAATAATATAATTTAATATTTTATATTTGATATGAATTTATAAAGCATAAGATGACAAAATAGCATTTCTTGCATCATAAAAGCATTGAAAACAAGAACTTGCTTTTATTTTTCAGAGTAAAAGTACAAGAACATGCACGTTATCTTGATAATGTCAAAATCAAAAGGAATTATCGTTTTGAAACTTAATAAAATGACACGAACTTAAGTTGTCTTAAGCAAAAGGTTATAGAAGCACGCAAAGTTTTAAATCACGGTTTCTAATTTTAAAACTTGTATTCATAAAATTTTATACCGTCTTTCATATTTTAAAGTCTAAAATCATTAGAAATTTATTTTCTTTATGATTCTTAAAATCAAACTTTATATTTAAGACTTTAAATCAAAATATCCAGTAAAACCCAAAAAACTCAAAAAGTAAAAACAAGGCAGAGGTTGAACCTTGCTCTGATACCAAATGTTAGATTTTTATATACTTAATGATCTAATCATTTTCACAAACAATATCAGATCAATGCAGAATGAAATAGAATATAAATACCTCCCGCCATTGCTCCTTGTATTGGATTGTAATACTGCAATGTGAATTGATTTTTTGAGTCTTCCAAACTCTTCTCTCAATTTACACTGGATGGTGTATATGCACTTTATATATGAGTGAGTTCAGGGACCCCAGAAATTGAAGATACACACCTATATATAGACCTTTTCTATCAAAGATAGTTTTGTGTGTATGGTTATGATGGGAAGTTATGGGAAGTTAACAGCGGTTAACAACGATTGAGCAGTTATGACTATCCATAGGAATAATTATGACTACCCATAAGGAATAGTTATGACTACCCATAAATATAGCTAACCAATAAAGGTTAGTTACAAAATAAAACCAACAGTTTCCACTCAGTTTTGGCTGCAATAAAATTGCCCAAGTTGTCTCTAATACAAATACCAAGCCCAAAACAATTTATGTCATCAAAGAAAGATGCATCAACGTTGCATTTATTCGAACCATAGGGAGGGGGAATCCACGAAGTGTGCTAGCTGCACTTGATGCTGATCATGAAATTTCTCCTGTGCTTTAATCCAATCCTGGTAGAACATATATCCATGGTGCATAACAATATTTTTATCCTTGGAAATTGAAGACAGTATTAAGGATTTACAAATTATAATAATTTACACATCTTTTTCAACTAATTGAGATGAACATCTTGATTTTTGATTGGTGCAAAACTGTTAAATTTGGCCATGTTTTATTCTAACAATTTTAGTCTCTTAAATTTTGACTAATTAATAAATTTTTGGCTTAAATAAAATTTTGATCTTTGTAATTTAACTTTTTTTTATTTTCATCCTTGTATTTTTTTTTTATATTTTAGTTCTTAAAAAATGTGTTTGATTAATTTTTCGTCCTTAAAATTAGGGGTATTTACGGGTCAGTTCGGATTGGTTTTGGCCAAATTTAGGACCCAACTCAATCAAATTTGATCGGTTCGATTTGGTTTTCAGAAAAAAAATTGAAACCTAACCCAACCCGTTCATGAATGGTTTGGTTTGTATCACTGGGTTACCCATTTTATTTTTTTAGAACTGCTATTTTATATCATGATTCTTTCAAATATCTCATACAATTAACACAATATTATCAAATGTATGAAAGTAGTAAAATTGATTCATTTAATATCATCAACATAATATTCTGAAATAGACTTATAATATAAATTAAAACAAAATATTTTTGAACAAGATTTACTATAATAGTTTGAATCACAACTGTTTCTTACAAACCAAACTTTGTTATAACCAATTTTGTTGCAACCAGATTTGCTGAAACAAACAAATAACTAAAATATGATCCATTAATATTATAAACATGGTAAAAAAATATGAAAAGAAGGTCATAACCTTAAATCAATTCTTATTTTAAAGCAACATACCGTTAGTACCTTGGTTCTGATCAAATTTTTCATTATTTTTATTTCAGCTACTTAAAGTTTTAAAGTAGGGAACATAGCTCAAATGTCTAAAATACAAGGTCCTAAATAGTTAGCTGCGTGCCATGATTTAAAACTGTAGATGATCAATTTAAGTCAATTGAGAACTTTTTAATATTGGAAATTATTTCATTTGATCCAATTTTTGAAAGCAATCGAGAAAAATTTTAATTATAAAAGTCTGCTATTAAAACTTCTATAACATATGAATATTGTGTTGGTCCCAGATGAACTCAAGATGGGGGTGAATTGAGTTTTATAAAATAATTAATAATTTAAAATCAAACTCAAAACAATAATATGGAGATAAGAGATAAAGAAGATACAATCAATTTTAATGTAAAAAAAAACCCAATTGGGTAAAAAACCACGATGTCCAAATTGAATAATCAATCCAATGGACAACTCCACTATGATAATTTTGTGTACATGAGTTCCTAGTATCCTAGTTTCCTAATCTACCCTTACACAACAATTATCCCAACTGGTATCCTTGTTTCCCAGCAAAAAGCTCTAGTCTCAATTCACTAAGAATAGAGACAGACTGATATCCTTGTTTCCCAGTCAGACTGGTATCCTAGATTCTCAGCCAGAAGTTGCACGTCTCAATTCATCAAGAACAGAGACAAAATTGATATCCTAATTTCTCAGCTGCGACTTTTTCCAAAATCAAGAAGAAGAATAAAATAAAATAGTTACTAATGCTTCTATTCCTTAAGCAAATAGGTACCTCTAATTCTTGATGGAGAGTTGAAGAATTAGACTTGTCAAACGCTTCTATATGATCTTACAAAAATTCTCTCAATGATACAAACATAAACTCTCTAAAACTCTAATATTATTTGGAATGGAATGCATACATGAACACCAAAATATGTTTCTATTTATACTAATTTAAAGATATGATTTTAACCAATTTTTGAATGCAATCCTAAATATATTCTATCATATTATTCAATGCAATCTTAAAGATATGATTATATTATGCAATGCAATCTTAAAAATATTCTATCCTATTTTTTAATGCAATATTAAAAAATATTTTATCTTATTTTTGAGTGCAATCTTAAACGTTTACAATACCACACTTTTTTTATTGTCAAATTATTTTTTAATTTTAATATATATATATATATATAAATATATTTATATATATATAATAAAAATTATATTATTATTACGGGTTCACAGATCAAGTTATCGGGTCAACAGATGTGTAAATCAAAATCCGTGATCCAACCAGTACATAAATGATTTTGATCTGTTCGCTTCGATCTTGACCCAAATATATAAATGACTCAACCCAAATTGTTCAGATCGGTTTGAATCAATTCGGGTTCGAGGATGACCCGTACCCGTCAACAACCCAAATTTTAGATAATGTATTTTTATTACTACTCAAAGTGTTATCTAAATTATTTTAAAGACAAAAAATAAAACAAACATATTTTGTAAAGATTAAGATGAAAAAGGATAATTTGTAGGCATGAAAATGAAAAAAAAAATATACGGATAAAAATTATATTTAAGCCTAAATGTTTTCTATGTGCAATTTACATGTATTTTAATTTTTAAATAAAATTTTTGACAAACACTAATTTATAAATAATTTGTATAAATAATATAAATTTGAAAAAAATATTTTTTATATAAATTTCAATAAATATTTTATAAGTATTTATTTTAAAATTTAATGTAATATTTTTTTAATTTATTTCTAATATCTTCAAATTATATCATATAAATTTATTTATAAATCCACACAAATTAAGTGTGAGTCAATATGTAATTATTCTTAAATTGGAAAACTCGTGAATAGAATCCAAAGTCTTTTTTAATAATTATCTTTAAGATGATAATTAATAAAATTATTTAATGAATTTCAATAAATTTTAATTTTAAAAATATATTAAAAAAATACTACAAACAAGTTAAATACACCGTAACCAATAGAAGAAATGCTCCTTACCTAACAATTAGCATTTTTTTACCTTAAATAATTTCATAATAATATATTTTTTACATTATTATTCAATCTAAATTCAAAAATTATTTTATAAATTTATTTTAAATTAAATTTTAGTCCATTAATAATATAAAATGTTTTCAACGTAAAAATTATAATAATAATAATTATTATCATACGTTTATTTATCTTTTATTTCATTTGTGAGTTATTTTTATTTTATATTACATCATTTATTACAATTATAACTTTTTTTCATTCTTCCTTTCTTGACATTAAGAAAAAGAGAAACATTATTTTGATATTTGCATGTGTAAATTAATTATAATTTAGTTCATAAAAAATAAAAATGTTGATTTAATATCTGAATATGAAAAACTGTGATAATTATGAATTATTGTTAAACTCAAAAGTCAAACTCATTTAAATAAAGTGTTCCATTCCCATAAAGAACAAAATTTTGTATGCTGTCTTTTTCATATACAAACCAATAGGCGAAATCACTTTTATAAAATCCAGTCTAGTAATTGACCTGGTTGAGGTAGTGAGTCAATGAGTCAGTGGTCCAACTGGTATATATTGAAAATTTTAAAATTATATTATATATAAGTATATAACTAATATTATTTGATTAAGAAAAGTATACTAAAAAATTCAAAATAACAATTGAAGTATTAAAGTTGATAACACAAGTAAAGTGTATTAATAAAAAAAGAGTGTAAATAGTAACTACTTAAATTAAAATACAAGCCCAACTTTTAATATAAAAAATGAATCAGAAGGAGTACAGTAAGCAATAAAGAGAGTGCATGAAGCAAATCAGTTTGTGGCCCAAATAATCGATTCCTCGGGTAGCCTCCTCTATAAAAGAAAGGCATTCCAGCTTCAGAGGCAGGTGAGCCGGGTCAGGAAGGAGTTTGACTGTTGGGATAGGGTCGGATCCTACTCGAAGCACTCCACCATGAATAAGAATCTTCGGGTTGGATAGGCAGTAGAGATAGGAATCTGTAGGGCGGGCTTTCAAGACAAAGATGCACTACTTCATCTGGCTTGAAGACCTCGTGGAGAAAGATAAGAATCCCTCTAATCCCCATCTCTTCCGCTTGAGTGTTGCGCCTCAATTTGTTTTATTAGCCTCAGAATGTGTTGTACTAAAGGAGAGGTAATTTGCAGCAACAATATTCATATCATCTCATGAAAGACATAATTTAAGGCAAAAAAATTTAAATATTATTTTTTTAAAAAAATTACAAATTTATTGCAGTTTTAAAAGTATTTACGGATCTATAGCAACGAGTCGTGCCCCAGCAAGACGTAACTGGACACGCCCCTACTAGGCGCAACTAGAGCTGAGTTGCGCCTCCCCAGGAATGACTGCTCACACCCCACCCACGTGCGACTCTGCACCAGTTGCGCCCCCCCAGGCGCGACTCTGCAGTTAGTCACGCCCCCCAAGTGTGACTATGTCACTTCAGCCATTCCACCTCTCTTTAAACCCAATATCCTCTTCACACTCTTCACAACTCTTCTTCATCATCTTTCTACTCATAGATATCTCAAAATTTGCTTCTTTATACTTTCTGTTGTGCTTTCTGGTTATATATATATATATATATATAAATGTGTACACATTTTGATTCTGTTCGTATTGTTCTATATTATAATGGTAGGATAATTGAGGGCCGACGTGGTGTTGTTTTCGAAGGTGACAAAAGACCAACACTTATTAAGTGCAACTCAACTATTAACGAATTGTATCAGAAAATCTGTCAAAAATTAGTTCTCAAAGGTAATCAATCTATCACTATGGTCACTGCAAGAATATGGTGCGATGATAAATATATTAGCATGCAAGTTGTAGACGACGAAGACGTAGAAATGGTAATAGGAGAATTCTTCAAGCAATCAAGAAAAGATTTCTTAGAGTTGTACGTGGATAGTGCTGAAGCAGAGGATGTCGCTTTACCAATGAGGTCAGTTGATTTCAATTCTTCCCATAATGCATCAACATTGGCTGCTTCGCTTGTTAATTTGTATATGGAAGATGAAAATGACCCTACTTGGGTTATGGATGACGATATTGACGATGATGATGATGAAAATATCACAATGGAAGATCGTCTTCTTACCAAGAATGCTAGTACTTCGGACAATGATGAGGATGATGGTCGAAGCGCAACTCAAATACAAGTACATCAAGATGTGGGGGAGTCTCAAATCCAAGCACATGGGGATGTGGGGAAGTGTCAGTTACCACAACATTCTGAAGGTGTGATACCAAACAACACTTATTTACATATTTGTATTGTTTTTCATTCAAGTATTTTTTGTTTGTAATAATAATGGGAGTTTGCACATATAGGTGAGGGTAATACAACTTTTTAGGATGGAATCCCACATTACACATACATTGATTGGGATCATCCGAGTCAACAAGATTCTGCCACTGATTCTGTTTCAGTTGAGGGTCCATGGATATTAGGGAATAAGTTGTTTGTTAAACAGGAATTTGTATCAAAAAAAGAGGTGCAGATGACAATCAAGCGAAACCTCATGAAGGAGCATCAAGAAGCTATTGTGGTTGAAAGCACGCCTACAAAGTTAAGCTTGAAACGTGATGTGCATGACCAGAATTGTCCGTGGAGGGTTAGGGTAATAAAACCAACGTACAGTGAAAGATGGATGGTTACCAAATGGGATGGGGATCACAATTGCTTGAATGATCACATTTCTCAGGACCACAAACAGCTTGATGCTGATGTTATTGTTTCACTCATAGTAGGTACGTTATTGGATGACATAATAATTATGAGAATTAATGATTTTATTATTATTATTAATGTTAATGTTACATTTTCTATTGTTAGGGATGATAAAGCATGATCCATCATATTCAATTGGACTAGTGCAGGAGAGGATAACCCATTCCTATGGATACAAAGTTTCATATAGAAAGACATGGTATGCAAAGCAGAAAGCAATGACAATTATCTACGGTGATTGGGAGGAATCATACGTATTTTTGCCTAGGTGGTGTGACTATATGTTTCGCTTTTCACAGGTTATGTTTATCATCTTCAAACAAAATATTATTATGTGGCTCATAGAGCCGTTCATGGAAAAAGTGTGTTTCATCGCATTTTTTGGACCTTCAGACAATGTTGTGAGGCTTTCAATTTTTGTAAACCGGTTATTCAAATTGATGGCACTCATTTATATGGCAAGTACAAAGGAAAATTGTTGATTGCCACAACTCAGGATGGAAATAATGAATGTTTGCCACTTGCATTTTCTATTGTTGAGTGTGAGACGTTGGAAGCTTGGGAATACTTTCTGGATAGCATTTGCGCTCATGTTACATAGAAGACAAATATTTGTTTTATTTCTGATCGGCACTGAAGCATATTATCTACAGTTGAGAGGCACCGTGGGTGGCAGCCACCGCATGCATATCATATGTTTTGCCTTCGTCATACTGCTAGCAATTTTAATCAAAAGTTCAGAAATGAAAATTTGAAGAGAGCGATATTGAATTTAGGTATGGTTAAATTTTGCATGTATTAATGAATTGTAATGTTATTAAATTTGTGTGCAGGTTATACTCCTCCTATGATTGATTTTGAGTTAGCCTTGGCACGTTTTTGTGATGTTGTAAATCCTGAGGTTGCAAACTGGATTGATAGCATCCCAAAGGAAAAGTGGACAGATGCATATGATGTAGAGGGACGAAGTTATGGGCATATGACAACAAATTTATCTGAGTCAGTTAACAGGGTTTTAAAGAGTGCAAGAAACATGCTAATAACCGCCTTGGTTAAACATACATATAGCAGATTGGTGGAATATTTTGTATGCAGGGGTCAATCAGCTGCTAAGCAATTGCAAGGTCCTCATCGTCATTGCAAAAATGTGGTTGATATGTTGAAGGCCAATGAGTCCAATGCTACTGGTCTTTATGTCCGTACATATAATGCTGAACAAACTGTATTTGAGGTTGATGATGGTTATGAGAAATCGTATTCTGTAAACCTCCCTGATCGGTTCTATCAGTGTGGGAAATTTAAGGCATTCAAGTATCCTTGTAGTCATACCGCAGCAGCCGCTTTATATGTTTGTTGGGCACCGACATAGTATGTGGATGACGTATTCCTTACAACAAACCTGGTAAATGCGTAATCATTTCCATGACATCCAATTGGTAATGAGCAAGCAATTCCACCTAGTGCAGATCCAATGGTCATACCTGATAAAAGGGAGTTGCATGCAAAGGGTCGTCCAAAGTCAACTGGAATACGCAATGATATGGATGAAGTTAAAGCTAGTCAAAGTCGTATTAGGTGTGGTATATGCAGATTACCTAGTTATAACCGTCAAAATTGTTCTAGTCGTCCACCTACCTCATGATGTCTTTATGTTGTTGTCAATGTTTTCTTTATGTTGTTATATTTCATAATGAACATCTGATTTCAATCTTTTCTTTTCTTTTGACTTTCTTTCATTTTCAATATTTTGTAATTTTTGTCTTCTTTTCTACCTTGAAAATAAACCAAACTTCCAGTGAAACCACTCATCTCAGTTATATTATATGATACAATGAAATTAAAACATGAAAACAACAAAAAATATTAACAATTACATATATAAACTTAATCATGGAAACCTAATAAAATAACAGAATGTACAAACAATATCAATTAAAGAGACAAACAAAAAAAGTAGAACATTAAAAAACAAAAATAACGAAACGTACTAACAACAACAATTGAAACATGAAAATGAGGAAACTAATCATAATTTGAAAGATGTTGTGCAGCGGACATGTCTTCTTCCAGTAGTTGGATTACTGGTTTGTTAAAAATAGCTAAAATTTCTATTGGACAGAAACGCTTCCAGTAATTAGATTATGCTAACACCTTCAATACATTTTCATCGTTTTTCAGTTGTATTATTTCATATTCGATTAAGTTTTCTGAATATTTTGCATGACCTGGTTGTCGGAAGAACAATTGTCTGACCACCTGTGATTCGTGAATTCCAAAAGGGGGAACTCCTAGGGGCGCAACTTGCTTGATTATATTCTTGAGTGTTTCGATTTTGCATCGGGAAAGAATTTGAAATCTTATTGGATTTGTTCTAGTAAAGGAGTAACCCAAAAAATTGTCTTGTCATGGTATCTTCGACTTGTAGTTGTAATACAACATTGCATCATGAGTAGGAGTGATGGTGGATCAAAGTAGGTTAAGTATACCATCGGGTGTTATGCTGATGATACATAATAATTCTATAGGACTAACACACGGGAGTTTTTCATGCCACATTAACATTGTGCAAACATCATCATTATTTTTCAGTTGTAGAAAATTAAAAAAATATTGTTGACCTGTATTGATGGATGATTGTCGATAGTAGATTTCATGCACAGATTGGTCATTGGTGAGCAGAAGGGTGTTGTGCATTCTACTCTTGAGTGATTGAAAAGAACACTCATTAAGAACTCGCATTGGTATTGGAGTAGGACATTGAAAAGAAACACCAGTTTGGTTGTGTATGATTGATCCATTCGGAAAAATGAATGCTAATTTTGAATTAGCAATGGTTTGAGAGCTTGTTTCACCTAAGAATGTCATACTATTGAGATTGAATTTCATTTACGGGCGTATGTTGTGTGGGAGGGTGTGGTTGTGTTAACGGGGTATACATAAGGGTGCAAAGGCGGCCAATCTACCTGATAATATGTATGTGTCTTCGGCTGGGTAGGCTCGTGAAATGTCAGCTGAACACCGTACTCATGACCTATGAAGGGTGGCCTAAACCATCCACCCATGTGTGGCCTGCGTGCATGAATAGGCTCAGGAACTGGTGGAATAGGTCGGTGATGACATCCTATCCCTCGACCCTCTCTCGCACGATGTCCCACGTCGATAGACAAATGTGGCTCCTCTGGAAGCTGGGTCAGGGGTGCCTCTGGACCTGCTCCTCCACCCGAGCGACCTCTCTGAAAATAGCTATCAACGACCTATTTCCTCGTGTACATATTCCAAACATTGGTGCGAAAATTGCTCAAGCATGGTGACAAAATACAAATTCTCTAGACCATCAACCTATAAGTCACAACATATATACATAAAGAAAAATATATAATAATAGTAAATAAATTATTTCCAGTAAATGACTTACACAACGTCCTAATTTGGCAGCCCGCTTTGTGACATATCGCTTGCTGGACAGTCTATACTAAACCATGTACTCATGGTTGGGTGACATAAGACCATGTATTTCAGGAGGCACTTCAACATGTTGAACTCTCCTATTTCATCTCTGTATAAATTTCCTTAGCCTGCGAGCCCAATTTTCTTGGGGTTTACCCCGAAGGGTATAATCATGCACTCCTTTCAATTTCCCAGGCCTATGAGGTATTGGTTGATCCCACCCAAATTGCCTCATGCATCTATTAGGCTGGGAATACTCAGCAATGTGAAAACAAATAATAGGTGTCCGAGCCATCCACAAATACTTTGTGTCAGCAGATACAACTAAGAAATCGTAATCTTCATAAGGTTGTCAAACCACCTAAAAGATTAAAACATATATAAGACTCAATTGCATATTCACAATAGTTTAAATAAACGATATTTGATTCAAAAAACATACCTCATCTCTACATAAAGTGTTTAGTTTGTCCGATACCAATTAAGTGAGTTAATTCTGAACTGACCTAGAGCATTATTTCTAGATTCAACATTCAATTGTTAATTGCAGTACACATAAATACATTGTGATTTAAGTAATACAAAATAAACATACCTGTGTTCGAAGAGGCGGTCCAACTCATGTGAATCAGGCAAAGGGGAAGCAATTGGTGAAAATGTGAGCCATGCCCAAATCTGCAGCAAAATAGTGCAACCACCAATGTCTTTTCTCTCCGGGTTTGTACAATCGCACAACTATCTAAACAAGTTTGCCAGAACTACAGACCCCCAACTATATGAACCAATGTCAGCAAAATCACCACCAAGTAAGGCGATGTAGCGACATCCTACTACGCTCCCCCCGATCTGTCGCATAGGATCCAAGATCCTAACATACGTGCAATGTGAGTCTTCGTGAAGTATATCACATTCTGAGGATGACCAGCAACTGCATCCCATGTAGGATATACTCTGTCGAAATATGATAGCTTCAAATTGCCGGAGGATAACTCAGTGGCCGCATCAGACCCATTACCAAAAGCCTCATTACACAATTCTGTCCAATCCATGTAAGTCTGCCCGGTAATGACTTGCCCATCAGTAGGCAATCCTAGTATACTTGCGACATCTTGCAAGGTAATTGTCATCTCACCTTGCGGCATATGGAAAGTGTGTGTCTCTGGCCTCCACCGCTCAACCATAGCACTGATAAGGCCAGCATCAATATGAAAAATATAGGTCACTTATGAATTTATAAGTTCAAAATACACTAGTTTCAACACATTAAACATAACAATATTGTAAGTACTTACCTGCATATATCACATGCAAGCAACATGTAAGAAACTAGCCTCAGTCAAATATTGTGCGACTAGGTCTGGAATATCGTCGGGTCGGGGTCCATCACTAGGTCTACCTCTGCGGTGAATCTTTAGCTCTCTCTGTGTTTCATCGTTCCAAACAGCCTATGAAATATGTGTGAGTTGTCTGCGCCTCTTAAGTATATCCCATCTATATGATCCAGGAAAAACATGCATTGTGGGATCGGTAGGCTCAGGCTCATGGTCAAGTCCAGAACGAGGTGACTTAGATGACGATGACTCGGTCATAATAATATGCTAAAATTTAATAATCATATTATCATAATTTATTTAATTTGAAATAAAAATTATTTTTAAAAATTGATTATGTACGTCTTAGGTAGGTCCTTAATCATAACCTATGTCAGTAACTAATAATATTCTAAGCCAATAAACATATTACAACTAACTATCAATATGAATAAAATTTAATAATCATATTATCATAATTTATTTAATTTGAAATAAAAATTATTTTCAAAAATTGATTATGTATGTCTTAGGTAGGTCCTTAATCATAACCTAGGTCAGTAACTTATAATATCCTGAGCCAATAAACATATTACAACTAACTAACTATATCACTAAAACGTTTTAATATAATAGTTGAAATTACTTAATTCCTCCATTCTTATATATAAGACTTAATTACATAATTCATCAGAGATTAAAAAATGTGATTAATTTAGTTGGTAGTAATAAATTTGTCTTAAATTTATAATTTTTTTTGAACTATCGCTTTAATTAATATTTATCTTTCTTATAATTGTTTGTCAATATATTCTCTCTTTTCTTTAAATTATGAGTATTTCTAGTCTAAAAATAATTAATATAAAAAATATTATAGATTGAATCTTATAAGAAAAATAAATATTATTTAAACTTGTGTCTTATAAATAGGAACATATATATATATATAATATAAAGAGAGAGACATTATAATTTTTAAAAAAAATCTTATTTATTAAAAAATAATTATAGAAAAACCTTTTTTCAAGATCACGAACAAACTGACTTTTTATTTTTTAACACCTTGATTTTTAAAATTTATTATATATTATTGTTTATTAAATATTTTATCTTATTAGTTTTAATTAATTAAATAATTACATTGGATTATATGTTTTTGGGCTTTCAATCTTTAGAAGTAAAACTCAGCACTAAAAGCTGTCTGAGTTTTCTAAAAGTTTATCTTGTCTCATTTTGTTGTCTTTGGGAACTGTGCCGTGAGAACAGGGAAAGGAAGAGTGTGAAGGAAAATTGCACAGTACCACCGTTATTTGCATGCTTACTATGGAATCACATTTTTTGAGGTAAGAGGGAATTATCTTGCTTTTGGGTATAACATTAGTTGGGAGTAAAAAAATGTTAGCCCTAGGTCTTAATGATTGTATATGTTTATGTTTGATTGTATGATATGTGTTAAATTCAATTGGACGGATTATGAATATCATAAGCATTTCATTGATACTATTTTATTTTTTAAAAAATGATTGAAGTTGGTTGTTTATAATCCGAGTGCGTCGCAATTTTTGTTCCCCTGAATATTTCGCTTGCGACTGAATGAATATTTCATATATGTTGACAGTGATTACGAGAAAGGACAAGAAAAAAACAATAGGGGCGGTGTGGCTTGTCACGAAATTGAAAGAAAAAGAAAACAGAGACTTGTGAAAATGAAACATGTATATGCATTAAAGTTAGGTGCAGCATCCCCAAATGTCAGTGGGTTATGTCATTTTTAGTTGTTTGATGTTGATTCCATTGGTATTATAGTATATAGTATTTTTTATATTTTGTTATTAATTTAATTGTTTAATGATTTATATATGTGTGTGAATACGTGCATAATGTACTGTTTTGCATTTTAAGTTTATCTACGATGAAACAAAGGTCTTGACGGGTTGGAATTAGCCAAAAGGCTTCCAACAATATGCATTGAAGTTTGAGAATATGATACAGGTGTTACGTGGTTTATTATTATTATTATTATTCATTTAATTATTCTTATATTGTTCCAAAATACTAATTGATATTTATGATGTTGTAGTATTATTATGACATGATTTCAAATATTCGTGATGGAGATTGAAAATCTTATAGTTTGATTTGATGCATATGTGTATGTTGTACCTTGTAAATAGTGATATAGATGTTATAATATGATATGTTTGATACGAGTGAAGTATGCATGCTTAAGATGTCATAGTGTATGTGTTTATATATTAGAAAAATGAGGACCAAACTTATGTGAGGTTGAATCCTCCACGTGATAAGTTAGTGAAATCATAAGTATCTGTGTGAACCATGCACCATGACATATGTGTTTCCAAAAGTAAGGTAGTGAAATCATAAGCATATGGGTGAACAATGCATCATAACATATATATGTTTCCAAAAGTATGTTTATAAACAGAAGTAGGGAGGTTGTAAAGGGCCCGTTGAGCTCTAACCTTTGGAGTGTTATCTTTTGTGAAATATCTTTTAAGTTCATGTCGGTAGCATGTGTTGGTAAAAGCTAGGTAACCCTGATGTGTTGTCGAGGTGACATCCTTGTCTAGAGTGTAAGACTCAGATACCCATGAAGTGGCTATTCGTCGATTGCACATGCTCCTAGGCTACTTTCACAAAAGAGTTTTGAATGATATTACATGCATATAATCTCATAGCCAATAGAACACATTACATCACATGAATACTTGAATGTGAATATAGGAATAGATGTTGGGTGTGTTTGCATGTGTTGTTACCTGTCTCCACTTTCATACCATAAGCATGTAGTGAGATGTATCCCACTCCCTTTGTTTTTTGTTTTTTGTTTTTTGTGTTTGTGGCATGTGATGTCCAATGAGACCATGAGGATAATGTTAGAGATGAGGCATAGGCCTCTACTCATGTCTTTATTTACATTTAATTTGGAATTGTAAAGCTCTAATAAGTTGTGACATCGAGCTTGAACTAACGTAATTATTTCTTTAGCTTGGTTTTATTTTACATGACCTTTTGTATGACCTTAATTTGGACTGCCAAGATAGATTTAAATTAAATAATTATTTATGAGGTTTAATTATGTGTGGTTTGAGAATATGATGTTCTCTACTTGTGATAATTTTTTTTTAAAAAAAACTTATTTCCTTTCTACGACATAATATTTTGTAATATCTATGTTATTGATCAGGGTAAAGGGTGTCACGTTAGTAGTATCAGAGAAAGTTTAATTCTTTTAGCCAGTGTGTTATGTGCTTGTTGTGTTTCCATGTGTACTCTATGATTCGTTTGCTTTGTTTGAACTATGTTTTTTTTTTTTATTGTACCCTTGTTTGTTTTGCTTTAATTGTAGCATTGAGTACTAAAAACTGGTTTGTGCAGGAAGTAATGTTGCTTGTGCAGTTGTTGAAGCTCAATAGGCTTTAGCTTAAGCTTCAACGAATCAAAATGCTAGTGGTGGAGTCGGTCATGAGTTGGATAGGTTCCAAAGGAATAACCCGACTATGTTTAGAGGGGGATACGTCCCTGATGGTACGCAAAACTGGTTGAGGGAGATGGAGAAGATTTTTCGGGCTATGGTGTGCCCCAATGCTTAGAGCGTAGCTTTTGGTACCATCATGTTCACTAAGGCTTTGTTTGGGAGAGGAATTTTAGAGGAAAAAAGAGAAAAATAAAAGGTTTAAGTGGTGACATCTCTTTGTTTGAGAGTTTTAATTTGTAAGGAGAAGGATATGAGAATTTTTAAAACTCCTCTCTGAAATCCTCCAAAACCTAAAAATAGTTGTTCCCCCAATTTGGGGATTTTTAGAAGAAAAAGTAATTAAAATTACTATCCTACCCTAACTACAAATTCAAAAATATATTAAAATATATTTTTAATATATTTTTACATTTAAATTATATAATTTTCACATTTAACATCTTATTAACTCTCAATTTCCCTCTTTTAATATATTTTTAACTCCCAAATAAGGAGGAAGAATCTTCTCTCATTTTCCTCCATTTTCTTCCCCTCCTCCCCTCCTAACTCCCAAACAAAGCCTGAGAAGGCCTACTTATTGTGGGAGAATGACGATTAATGCTTGGTAGCTGAGAATAGAGCGATCACTTGGGAAGTCTTCCAAGAGATTTTATGGCAAAAGTATTTTTCTGAGGACACCAGGAACTGCAAAGAGATGGAGTTCTAGAGCTCAAACAGGGGATCATGATTGTGGCCAAGAATGCGGCGAAGTTTAAGGAGTTATCCATATACTTTCCTCACTAAAATGAGGAGGCAAGAGAACGCTCAAAGTGCATTAAGTTTGTTAATGGCTTGGAACCTCATATCAAGCAAGCCATTAACTACCAAAAGATTCACTAGTTTCCTATACTAAAGAATAACTGCTAGATCTTTGATGAGGACAAGGCAATGACAACACATGACAACTGAGGGCCTAGTAAAAAAAAATAAGTTTGGTGCTTAAATTCATAGGATTCCATAGCCAACTTTGACTAGTCGATATGGCAACCATTGTAGCAACCAGAAGATCGTCACTAGTCAGCCTACTAGTGGTGTAGGAGTGCGTGATTGTTTCCTTTTAACCCCCAAAGGTGTTGAAAAAATGGTCATGCTAATTATGCGACATTAATTTGAGTGCAAAGACAAGGTTGTGACTTGTTTCAACTGTGGGAAACAAGGTAACATTGGGAGACATTGCCCTAATCCCAATAAGGAGATAAGGAGTGGAGGTCAGAGTTCACAGACTAGTCGACCTAAGACCAACTAAAAGAGTCTTTTCTTTTATTTGTGCTGAAGCCTCAAAGTTCAATGACTTGATCAAGCTTGTGTTTCATAAGCGGAACTACTTGGGTATCAACAACTAGATCAAATTTTAAAGGAAACAAGAATTTTCAAATTTTCAACATAAGCATGTGATATGAAGGAATGAGTTTCACTAAAATCAAATAGTACAACTAAAGAAGTCCAGCTTATGAGACACTCATCTTGAATCAATTCATCATTCTTTGAGGCTTCAACAAACTAAAAGGGAAGACGTACTCTTTTGGTGGTTTTTGGTCGACTACCTTGCGGACTTTGACCTCCAGTCCTTACCTCCTTAGGATTAGGGCAATCCCTCCTAATATATATGACCTTCTTCCCACAATTGAAACAAGTCACATCCTTGTCTTTGGACTCAAGTGTTGAATGATTAGCACAAACACACTTCCTACACCTTTTTGGGTTAGAAGGAGACATTCTCTTACTCTCACCACTAGTAGGCTGACTAGAGATGCTCTTCTAACTTCTATAGCGGTTACCATATTGGTTAGCTGAAGCTGAATATGGCTTCCTACGATTTTGAGCACCAAAGTTCTTATCTCTCAATGGGCCTATAATCATGTCGTGTGTTTCCCTTGCCTTTCTTTCCTCGTCAAATATCTTACATCTGTTCAACAGTATGAAAAACTGGAGAATCTCTTGGTAGTTAATGGCTTGCTTGATCTTAGGTCACAAGCCATTGACAAACTTGACGCACTTTGAGTTTTCTCCTGCCTCCCCCATTGTAGTGAGGAAATTATGCTTCTCAAACTTCATTGCATACTCGACCGTGGTCATGTTGCCCTATTTAAGCTCCGAGAACTCTATATCCTTGAAGTTCACGATGTCCTCGGGAAAGTACTTCTACAAAAAAAATCTCTTTGAAGACTTCCGAATTGATCACTTTATTCTCGGCTAACAAGCATTCACGGGCATTCTCCCACCAAAACGAGGCATCCTTAGCTAGCATAAATGTTACAAGAGCTACCCTGAGCATTAGGGCACGCCATAGCCTGAAAAATCATCTCGATCTCCCTCAACCAATTATGTGCACCATTGGGGTTATATCCTCCTCTAAACATAAGTTGGTTGTTCCTTTAGAACCTATCCAGCTCGTGAAACATCCACTCCACTCTGCTTCCTAAAGCTTGAGCTGAAGCACGCACAGAGATCAACAATCACGTGATCATTCATGCCAATCATTACTTCCTGCATAAATCAAACCTTAGAAACAATAGTATCTTGGTTGGTCATCAATTTCCAACCTTACTTTCCTAGCATGACAAGATTAAAGCATGAAGATGGTTGAACCCAATACCTCCAAATTCTTTTTTCATTGTCAACTTTTCTCAATTTAATCATTTATACCCTTGCTCGAGTGATTGTTACGAACTACCCCACCAAAAAGAGTTGATTATATTTTTTTTCTAATTCACCCTGAAGAGTAGATGGAAATAGAAAAATGCTCATACAATAAGTGGTATTGATTGAGCTATTGACTTGATGAAAATTTTTTATCCGCCTTGGAAAGATACTGGGTGGACCAGTGATGGATGCACATCTAAAGTCTATCTTTAAGGAAACCAAAGATTGAGTTTTTCTTCTTCCAAATAACGGATGGAAGTCCCAAATACTTGTTTGTGCCAATGCTTTCTGTCACCACTTGGAATGAAGAGATGTTTTGCCTCAAATTGTGAGAAGTCCCCTTGGAATGAAAAGATGTTTTGCCTCAAATTGTGAGAAGTATTAGAGTTGAAGAAAATTTCTGATTTCTAATCGGTGATTAATTGAATATAAAAACTTCTTTCTACTTCTTGTATGAAAATAAATATAAAACTTAAATTCCACAAAAGAAATATGTACGAAAACTTAAGTTCAATATTCCTTTCAATGCTAACCATAAAGAGAAACAAAATAAAATTGCGTACAACCATGGAAGAGAAAAAAAAATTACCATAAAAAAAAAAAAAAAGTTTGCAAGTATATTTACTTTTTTCACCTATATTTAATTAAAAAAAAAAGGTAAAACAATAAAACATACATTATATGTATGGCCCGCGCATCCCACGGGTTCCTTACTAGTAAAATACATTTTAATTGAGTTTCTGCATCTCCTATTCCGTACATGTACTGACTTTTTGATTGATAACTTTTTATAGCTGTGAAGACAAGACCATGAGCTAAATTCATCCCCTCATTTTTCACTCCTCTCTTGTTCAACTAGAAGATTCAGAGTCTAAAGGTACAACAAGAACTTAGTCTTATAAAATAGAATACACTTGCTTATATTATTTCACTACTTACTGGTCAAACTCCAGTATCTGCTTTGATTCTCTTGTTTTTCTTTACTGGGTTCCGTTAAATCTCTCTCTCGTTTCAAAAATTGGAATCTTTATTATGTTTTAGTTACATTCTGGATTCTGGGCTGTCTTGGATTATCAATTTATCATTGTTCATGTTTGTATCACTGTGCTAATGAACTGTGCTGAGCTAATTGCTGCAAAGTTTGATGCTTTTCTTCAACTTGAAAAATGGGTATTTTGTTGAGAATTTTAAGCTGATTTTAAATTGTGATACAATTTGTTTTTTGAAAGGTGAAGATGAGGAGTGGAAGTGTTGCACCTGAGGCAGAGAAGCTAGAATCAAGAAGGAACAAGAGAGTTGTTGATGAGAATGCTCCTTTGATACCAAAGGCTCAGGAGAGTGATTCTGCAGGGTTTGATGAGTTTAATGGGGCTTCATTCTCTGGGGCTGTTTTCAACTTGTCCACCACAATTATTGGTGCTGGAATCATGGGGTTGCCGGCATGTGTGAAGAAGTTGGGGATGGTGCCTGGTCTTCTTGCTATAATCTTAACAGGTTTCTTGACAGAGAAGTCAATCGAGTTCATGATTAGAATTTCCCGGGCAGGGAATTTTTCTTCTTATGGGAGTCTCATGGGGGATGCTTTTGCGAAATATGGGAAAGCTTTGGTGCAGATATGTGTTGTTGTCAATAACATTGGGGTGTTGATTATTTACATGATTATTATTGGTAAGGACTGTGTTCTTAAGCCTATTGCTTCAAATTTCAAAGTTTATTTGGGTGGAGTTTCATTGTTGCCATTTGTTTTGGTTGTCCTTGATTGATTACTCATCAATGTTGTCTAATTCAGTTTTGTGTTGTTCATGTTGAAGGTGACGTGATTTCGGGAACATCTTCAAGTGGAACTCACCATTCTGGTGTCCTTGAAGGATGGTTTGGAGTTCACTGGTGGACTGGGCGAGCTTTTGTTCTTTTGTTTACAACACTTGCTGTCTTTGCACCTTTGGTCAGCTTTAAGAGAATTGGTGAGTGTTTTTTCTGTCATTAATTCAAGTAAAAGAAACTGGTGACTTATTATTGACCGTCTCACTTATTAAATTACAATTTTCTGAAAATCCTGGCCATAAATTAGACAATGGTGTGAGGAAAAGGACTGCTCATTGGGATTTGTGTTTAGAAATGGGTTTTTAAGTTCTAGTTATCATTGTGTTTGTGACAATGCTAAAAGGTTGTTGTCATTTGAAATTAATTAAAAGTCTTTGTTGGGACTATTGACAACCAAGTTGATTTAATCAGGTTCCATTGTTTTAAACAATCTAAACAATATCAATATCAATTCATTATATTCCCCTCCTTCATTTCATCCTTTTCCATTAATTAGATTCTAGTAGCTCTAATTTCCATATTACTCATTTTTTTGTCATGGTTTGAAAATATATATTTTCGGAAGAAAATAAGGTTACAAAAAGCAGAAAAATTAGGAGAACTGTGGGTTGTTCTATTGCTGTGTATGTTACTATGTTACAAATATGATATGATGCTTGAATGACACAACAGAAAGTAATAGACATGATTTAGATTCTTAGGACTACACCATTGCTTTGATATTTCATACATCTTGCTTTTCATACCAACAAATTAAATCCTTTGGAGTAATATTATTTGTGTTCTAGTAATGTGATGGGATCATAGGGGATTTCTAATCATGATATATCTAGGTTCATTTTTTATACTAATCGAACATTTTATGTCCCTTCTCTGTGGTTTTTGCAGATTCATTGAAATTCACATCTGCATTATCAGTAGGACTAGCAGCTGTTTTTCTTGTCATTGCTGTGGGAATCTCAATTTTCAAGATTATAATTGGAGGCCTTGAGATGCCCAGACTCTTCCCGATCATTACAGATGTAGCATCAGTTTTTGAACTGTTCACTGTTGTTCCTGTGCTTGTGACTGCCTATATCTGCCACTACAACGGTATGTAAATTTTTTAGGCCTTTGAGTAGATTTCATTTCCCTTTGTTTTAGTTTTTTATGCACATCATACTTATATAACTATAAGCTATTTAATAATTTGCATGAAAAATGTTGTGAGGTCAATCTGACAGCTACAAAATTGAAAATAAAATATCCTTGTTATTTTTGTTTGTTTCTTGCTGTACACCATGAGTTCAAATCACTTATTCAAACTGATTCCTATGCTTGGTTGCTTGAAGTCTGATATAGAATTTTCAAACTGATTCCTCAAGGCCAAGTAATATTAAAAACGGACTACCATTGCAAAAGTTTCAGTTACAAAGGAGCATGACATGATTGCAGATAGATATTTGGATTTTCCTGATTGCCTCATGGATATATGGTCTGATGGTTGCATTGTGTGCACTCTTTATTTGCAGTTCACAGCATAAATAATGAACTTGAGGACTCCTCACAGATGCACGGTGTTGTACGCACTTCCCTTGCTCTATGTGCTTCAGTGTACTTACTGACAAGCTTCTTTGGATTCCTTCTATTTGGTGAAGGAACTCTTGATGATGTACTTGCCAATTTTGACACTGATCTTGGAATTCCTTTTGGTTCTGTGCTCAATGACGCTGTTCGGTTTAGCTATGCTGCACATCTTGTGCTTGTATTTCCAGTTGTCTTCTATGCAGTGCGCGTCAACCTAGATGGTCTCCTATTTTCATCATATAGGCCTTTGCGTCAAGATAACTTCAGATTTGCATCAATTACTATTTCACTTATTGGTGTTATCTTCCTGGGAGCAAATTTTATACCCAGCATTTGGGATATTTTCCAGTTTACTGGAGCAACAGCTGCTGTCTGTGTAGCATTCATATTTCCAGCTGCTGTCACTCTTCGGTGAGTTTGATCACCAAATTCTTAGTTCAGCAATGAATTTGGTTTTCAAATATGGTTTTTTGTTGTATTTGGATAAGTACCCCCTAGTGAGTGGAATAGAAAATGTAAATAGAAAATACATATTTGATTAATTTACTTGATTGTAGGATTTTGTTCTTTAACTTACAGAGAGAAAATAACTAGCTAGGGAAGATCTCATTGACCTACTTTATATGGTAAATAATAACAGATTATGAATTGTCAAATCCCTGACATAGCAAACTGCAGAAAGTGCTGGAAGTTGCATTCTGTCATGATCTTCACTCTTCTACAAGCTTACCACTATAGTCTATACAAAGAAATTATAAGAGGAAGTAATGATTTTGGGATTTTGAGATAATTATCATTTCCTTATGTGATGAGTGATTCTAGAATGAGAAGTGTTCATTGTGCTTGGCTCTTCTAAAGTGAATAAGGGTAAAGTAATTAATTTTAGTCATTGATGAAAAAAACAGTTGATATTTCAACTCTTGTGATTTGTTATGCATGTGCATGTAATATCGACTATTAATTTTCTAATTAATGATTGAGAATATTTAATTTACTTTCTATAGTGAGTTGCTCAGGAGGAGCTAAATCTTTATTGAAATGTTTTCTTCTGTTTCTGTTTCTGTGTCTGACAGCAACTTTCTCGTGCAAGAAAAATGGTTTGTTTCTGTTTATGCTTTTGCTGCTAATTAATTAATAATTATCATTAACCATTTTTTTTTGTTTTGCTTACAGGGATCGACACAACATAACAACTAAAACTGACAAGGTTCTATCTGTCTTTATGATAGTCTTGGCAGTCATGTCAAACGCTGTGGCTATATACAGTGATGCTTATGCCTTGATCAAGAAGAACAAAACTTATACATGAATGATTTCTTGAAACTTTCTTTGTAGTTCATAGTACAGGTTTATTCATACTTTCAGATGGGTTGATTGTAGAATAAACAAGAAGCCTTCATTGTAACATATATATTCAAAAGTATGTGAAGGCATGTAAAGTTTGCTCTAGTGTGATCTTTGCTGTTGTAATTGTAGAGGTTATTGTTGCTATGCCTATATTTCCTAGATATAAGACCCATATTTCCTTGTATATGTGACTGTGCTTGCATTGGCTAAACATATACTACATCCATACCTATATACAAGATTTATTTTTGTTCTTTTTATAAGAACCTCTTCAAAAAGTCTGCTACATTAATTAATGGCTTAAATGTTTTTGATCTTTGATGTATATCCAACTTTTGCGTTTGATCCTTGATAAATTTTTCCTTTGAATCTGTTGCCTATTATTTGAAAAGTTTTGTTTTAGATCTCTATTGTCAGTTAAGTGATGATGTGTCCAATAGATATTTGATAGCGCGATTTGTGACAATTCAAAAATCATCAATATTTGTTTCAAAATCAAATTTAAATTTTTTGGTGGTTCAAAATCACCAGAATCAATTAAAGTAAAATAAATAAACTTCTCTTAATCATTTCATCAAACACCTCTTGTGCCTCCCCTACCATTCCCTTCTTGAAAAATAAAAAACAATAATTAAGAGAAGCGGAAGAACTCGGGGGCTTTGAGTGGGCCCAGGTGGTGGGCCTTATGTGGGTCAACATGGGTCATGGGCCCTAGGAGGAGGGTGTTGTTGCAGAGCTTGTGGTGTTTGAGATTTGAGGTGTGCTGGCTGTCGAAGATGGGTACAATGGCAGAAGGTGTGCTGGTGGCCGATGGAGCAAGGGGGAGGGGGTGGGGGAGTAGGAGGGCGAGGGCGAGGTGGAGGGGCAAAATGAGGTGGAGGCTGTTGGAGTCCTCGATTTTGTTGCCATGGGAGTTAGTGAAGAAGAACGTCTTGACGAAGAAGTCTCTTTCGAATTTGATGGTGGCACAGTCGACGGTGAGGCTGAGGACCTTGAAGACTTTGGTGATGACCTAGAGGAGGTTGATCTGGTTGCGCGTGCAGATGATGACCAGTGAATCCACCTCCACATCCACCGTGCAGATGATTTAGTTGCGAGCTTCCACCAACGAATTAACGATTATGGTGGAGGTGAAGGTGGATTCACTGGTGGAAACTCGCAGCAGGATGCTCTGACGAGTGACGGTGAAAGAACGAGGGATGGAGAGCGAGAAGAAGTGTGTGAGAGAAGGGAATGGAACTAAAGAGAGTTGATTCGCAAATGGAGTGAAGAGAAGGAGAAGGTTAGGGTTTGTGGAATTGGGGGTGTATGGAGGGGTAATTGAGTTGAAACAAATACTGACAGTTCTTGAGCCGTCACAAATTGCATTATCAAATATTTAATGGACACGTCATCACCTAACTAACTGTAGAGATCTAAAATAAAACTTTTCAAATATTGGGGAGCAGATTCGTAAAAAAATTTATCAGCGATCAAAAACAAAAGGATCAAAAACATATTTAAGCCTTAATTAATTTTTTTTTCTATAATATCCTTAATTAATCACAGTATTCTCTCCTAACATTAATTATTCCTTAATAAGTAACAACAAAGTAGAGAGAGAAATGCAAGATAATTTTCAAAGAACAATATACATAATTGACAAATTTAAGGTGATAAACTATATTAATCACTTTTTTAAAATAAATATGAATTAATTGAAAGAATCTTATGTATAAAGATAAAAATAATATATATAGAGACGAAGGTAGTAACAAGTAAAAAATAAAAATTACTATTTTTCTCTTCTATTTCATTGAGTTGCTTTTATCGGTTACCTAGTCAATTTACTATACTACATCACATTTTTTATAAATATAAAGACAAAGTAACAACAAACATGCTACAATAACAATTAACATACGCGAAGTAATTGTTATAACAAGGTTTAACAAGAAAATTAGCATAAAGTCACGTTTTATGTTTCAAGAACTAACTTAATTTAAAGAAAGATGCATATCACCACCCTAAAAATTTGGATCATACGAGACTTAGTCCCAACCTTTGGAAAAGTTTACGTCGAAACTTAAGTTTTTTTAAGTGACAACTTTTTTGTTAATTTTTTCTTCTTAAAAATCGATATAATTTTGTCACTTGATTAATATTTTTCCGAAATTGTCCATGTGACTGAGACTAACTCATGCCTCTTTACCCCTCAATTACCACTGCTTCCCATTTAGATTTCGATCCTAAATCCTTAACTTAATTCCTAATAACTGCACCTTCTGGTTTTCCTTCATCTTCTTGTCTCACCTAACATCTGTGTCATGCATTATCCAATAGTAACTAAAAATTTCAATTCTATTTTATGGTCTATAATAGAAAATTCAACCTTTTCATTTTGGTTTGCCATAACACTTGAGAACAATTTCCAATTAACGTATAAAAATCAAATAGGGAAAACAAATCGATCACATTGCCCCAAATGGCTTATACAGTCTACTATGAATATTTGAATATTTAATAACTGACACTGGCAACTAACCAGATTATTTGGTTTTCTAATGTCATAGGAAAAATAAATAAAAAATAAACTGTCCCTTTTCTGATTATTATACACAACGTACTGAATTCCTGGATCCTCCAAACTATGCAGACTGTTAGTGAAAGAAAAAAATCATATAAAAAAGGGAGCAAAATCTTATAGGACAAGAGGGAACAACTGAAGAACAGCATAGCAATGGCCAATGTTACCATCAAAGTTAAATCGTGCATGCTATTTGACATCAAAATGATTTTGTTTACAACTACACAGAATGTTACAAAACTCTCATCCCAGCCTATGTAGTATGTACAACCTCTACCCTGTAGCAAACCCTACATCTTTGGACAGAATATATACAGCAAATGAATTATACAATCATGGGTTACCAATATTGGCCACAAAAGGGACTAGCTTTTTCTGATCCTTTCTCTTACCTAACGCACTTCTGTCCAATACCCGACCAATTATCAGACGAGTATTCTGCAGAGCAACCTCTCTTGGTGACATCCCAGACTCAGTTGACCCAAACTGTCCAGGAGTAGAAACTGAGCCTAGTCCTGATCCAAAACCATACTGCAGAGGGCCACTGCGGGCCTTGAATGAGGTCTGTGGAGCAAGCAACTTTTCTTCAGTTCCACCAATTCCATTCTCCAATGAACCAGGTTCATATGGATAAGAACCAGTCAATGAACTGCAACTTTGTAGAAGGGCTTCCAACACACTTAGTGCCTCCCAACACAAAGTGCTTTCTACCAATTGGGATACAATTGCATAAATATGCGGACTCTGGGTAGCATCCATTGGTGTGTGCTGGAGGAGAGCTTTGAGCATAAGTAGAATCACACGTTGATACTCCACCGGTCCTTTTTCCAGAAGCCTTAATAAGTGTCCAAAGGCCAAAGTTGAATGTTTTGGAAACCATTCATTGCATAGAAGTGGTGAAACACAAGCCAGAAAATTATCAACACTCTTAATTTCACCACGAGAGTATATCATAAATACAGTAGCTAATTCATCAAAAGATTTTGCTCGACACCAAACTGCAATATTGGCAGCAACAGAGCAAGCTTTTTGATATTGATGTTGGAGTGGTGAAGCTGGACCTATCACTATGTCTTTGCTAAGTTGAAGACAGAGCCAGGGGAGTAATCCTATGATGTGCATCAGGAGTCTAGTCTCAGCATCACCAAATATAGAATCACATGAATGAACTGTTATACGAGAGAGGACATCAATAGAGACACTGTGACTGACAGTTGACATAAGTCCTTTAAGAACAAGAGGCTGCACCCCTTCAAATGTTGGCAAACTCCCCTCTTGTAGAGGTTCATAGCCACTTTTAGATTCTGTGCGCTGAAATTCTCCTAAATCACTAGGATTAAGTTCATCTCTGGGCATACTTGAAAGGAGTACATTTTCTGTTGTACGATCACGGAAAGATAAACGATCAATCACATGAGAGAAAAGCTCTAGAACCTGGCGGTAGACATGGACAAAATCCGTGTGCATCATAGCAACACACCCCCAAAATAGCTGAGGATAGAGTATCACCTTCTCTGGCTCCATATTCTCCACCATAACTTGCAATGTCATCAAAATTTCCATAACAAATCCCAAAACTTGAGGTACTGGATTACCCAGACATCTATGGAGGCACCGTAGAAGGGATACACAAGCATCACTTGTTACACTAGGTCGAAGTGCTCTGTAGATCTGATGTGAACGACAGGCAAGGTGTCTTGATGTACACTCCATAGCCCATCTAAGTGCTTCTTCTCCCCAAGTCTCCCGAAGATCTCCTTGGAAGAAGATGGCATCCACCATGCTCTGAACTAAGGCAGAAAGAAGTGCTGCACTTGGAAGCTCAGTTCTGACAACTGTTGGATCTTCATTCTCCCACATCATGCTTCCTCGCTTTGATTGTACATATTTAATTAAGCTCACAACCTGCTGCTTGTTCTCCCTATCATTATTTTCCACCTCATACTGCTCCAAGTGGCGGCCGGCTAGGGAATATAGCAGATTAACAAGTAAATGCTGGCAATGCTCTAGTACAATGTCTTCTGAGCTATCCATTGAAACAAAGATAACATGAAAGAGTAGAGGCAAGTATTGGCGGAAATCTTCATCATTCTCATATGCAATTTCAGCAAGAAGAATCAGTGCTATATCTGCATGCGTAAGTGAGTGCTGTTGATGTCCCTGCAGAGCTGATTGAAGTTCTTTTGCATTCACAGCATGCGTAGCACTCCCAGCATGCAGTCCATCTTCACCTGAGTTTGGAGTGTCAACAAGATAATCTCCACTGTCTCGTGAAACATGGCGGCTACGCAAACTCCCTGTTGAGCTTCTAACACCCATCAAGGGTCCTGACATATTAACCAAGGCTGGAAGGAGCTGCCCTGATCGCCCAGTGCTTACTGGGACAATATTCAACTCTGGAGGCATTGGACTTAATGGGCCTGATACACTCCGGCCTGTCATGCCTGCTGTTCTCCAGCTCAAGCTCCCACTAACATTTCTTAGTGGACCGTCAAGAGAACCTCTTACAAGCAATGGGGACATGTGTGGTTGGTTATCCATAACTGATGTCATTTGGGCCACAGCCGGACCTTGTGAGAATTCTAGCACAAAATTTGCATTGGCATCACCTTTACTTGCAACCGGCTCAATGCTATCCTCTAGAAGTCGCTGAGACAATTGGAAAACTAGGTGATCTATAGTCCGTTGAGGGCATATTCGTGCTAAATATAGACTTACCCGTTTTGCAACGCTGAAGTATGTAGCAAATGCGCCACTTATTTCAGTTGATGCATTTGAATCACAATCTTCAATGCCTTTTGTGATCAAGAAATCTAAAACAGGGCTGATATTCCTATTTTTGCTTGCAATTGTGCTCCAAAGTTTCTCAATTTCATCGGGAAATTGGTCTCCATGCCGCCATGTTACATAGTAGAGACTTTTCAATAACCTTTCACTCCATCCTTCCTTGAGTTTCCAGAAATTAAGGTTCTCAATCCATGGAGCCATGCATGTTAAGACCTGATGCTGTGCAATTATATCAACAGCATCTAACTGCCTCTGCATAATCTCCTCACAAAGAAGTTGGCTTAATTCAGGATGATCTTTGGCAAGTTTACAGGAAAGCTTGTATTGGAATTGTTGGTAGGAATCAGGAAGAT
>PYAF01002945.1:46852-83272 GCA_007407185.1 Glycine tomentella | reverse complement strand
ATGCACGAAGACCAATAACCTTTGCTTCACTAGGACTGTCTTGCTTGAGTAATTCTAGTATCATATGGTTCATGGTAAAATCAAGGTTATGTTCAGCTATAGTTACACAGAATTCAACCAGTTTATCATGTTGAACATCCTGAGTAAGCAATCCTTTCCTTAGAACTGCTAAAAGTTGTGAAGTTACACTGTCTAGGTTTTCCCATATCCGATATGGGGCCTGGTTTGCCGCATGGACACTCAAGTAAAATCTTAAAACTCGATGAAGACAATCTAAAGCCATGAAACGATGATTCTTATCCTGCATGACCAACCAGGGAATAGATTCTTGATATATTTCAAAAAAAAAAAAAAAAAAAAAAAAAAAAAAAAAAAAAAAAAAAAAAAAAAAAAAAAAAAAAAAAAAAAAAAAAAAAAAAAAAAAAAGAACACAATGGACAGAAATAATGAAGTAACTATGAACTGTAGTTGGCCACATATACATCTTAGAGCATCTCCAATGGGAATTTCTTAAGTGGGTTTCTTAAGTTACTTTTTGTGGTCCCTACAGTATTTTTTGTGGTCTCCACAGTGTCATGTCATTGTAAGAAATTCATACACAATTTTGCTCCAATGGTAAGAAACTCAAGGAAACTTCAAGAAACTCACACTTCTATATTTTTTCTATTTTCACTTAATTATGGTTTAATGATAGTTTTTTTTTATCAGCAAATATATATATATATATATATATATATATATTATTAGAGCATGTAAGTGCTGTTAGCAAAAGCTAACAGCATTCCTTTGTAAATAAGCTGTAATTAGTAATAGCAAGGGTGTAGTTAGTAGTTAGCTTTTTATGTAACTTTGCACACCTGTATGTTCACTGAATAGCTGCAATGCACAGCTGTCAGTTACTTTCATCTAGTTAGTGAAAGAGGATATAAATACCTCACATGCATAGCTTTGTAACTAACTTTTTCATTCTTTCTAAATAAAAGAAATTCAGTTATTGTTCATCTCTCTCTCTCTCTCTCTCTCTCTCTCTCTCTCTCTCTCGTTCAATCATTGTTGTTAAAATCGCGATCTGGATCGTAAGATCGGACGATTTTACGATCTTTGCGGCCAACGGCGATCCGGATCGGTGCTAGGACCGTAGCCGAGTGGGACTGTGGTGAGATCGCGAGTTTGATCGTAGGATCGTAAGATCCTCGATCCGTCACGATCCCGTTTCAGCACTGAAATTAAAAGCCCTAACCTTGGATTCGAAAACGACCCAAATCACCCAGTAGCTGCGCGACCCAGCGACGCCGCAACATCCCGACCTCCCCCCGCGCGATTTCAGACGACGACGGCACCTCCCGACCTCCCCCCTTCTGCGATCCCGAACGATCCAAGGTCAACGACCCGGAGGAGGAGGAGAAGGAGGAGATCGACGCCGATTTTGACGGAGGAGTGGAAAACTTGTTCGGCGATCTCGGCGGCGAGGGCAGCGAGAGGAAGGCTCTGATTTTCAGCAACGAAACGCGGAGGACGGAGGTGCTTCACAGAGGCGCCGCAGAGCTCCTCCAGTTTCAGCAATAACACACGCGACCAGGAGAAGATGAAACACGCGACCAGGAGCAGAGGAGAAGAGGAAACATGCGGGGAGAAGAGAAGAGGAAACACGCTACAGGAGAAGAGGAGAAGAAAAGAAAATAGGGTTTTCTAATGATTTGCTTTTTGTAGTCACTTTTTTTCTTTCTGCAGTATCATATAATAATTTTGAATGGGCTTTTGAGTTTTAATTTTCGTAATTTCTATGTACAATCTTTCCATACCCACTTTTTTATTTCTGCAATTTCATAGTAGGATCTACGATCCGATCTTACGATCCTCGATTTACGATCTTTCATCCCCCCTTCCGATCCTAAGTAAAATCTCGATTTTAACAACAATGCGTTCAATTTCCCTAACACACACACACACACATATATATATATATATATATAAAAAGAAGGGTCACAGTACAAGTAGTACTATTACATGAATTAAGAGGCCAAAGGTCTGGATGGATTGTAGGTTACCCCCCAAATGTGAAGGAAGAGAAAATCTATATGGTAAACCCTCCCCTGATTACAAAAGCCTCCCTCAAATTACTAGACCAGAAATGAAAAGAGGTGTCAAATCCTTTCTCTAAATTCTTAAGCCATGTCCAACAAATAAAAAGCGCATCATCCATCAATTTATGACTATTGAAGCTTTCATTGTGGAAGATGATTCTGTTTTTGTGCCACCAAATAGTCCAGGTCAAGGCTACCCACCATATTAGCCATCTATGCGAGCTGACCCTATTTTTGTAAAAGAAGGAGTATTGACTGAAGTGTTCTTTCGGATTTTCAGAAAAGACACCCATAACATTTAGCCACGACATAGATTCCCACCATAGTGGCTTAATTCTGTCACAGCTGAAAAAAAGGTGTACTGCCTCCTCATTAGTGTTCCTGCAAAAAGTACAGAGGTTATCATTGAGGTCTATGTTTCTCCTATTAAGGTTCATCTTCGTAGTCAATCTGTCCCTAATTAATCTCCAAGCAAAGCATCATGCTTTATTGAGGATTTTGACTTTCCCAAGGTCCTTGAAGACTTCATCTTGCTCCAAAATTGACCCTGCCCTATTGAGGAACCTATACGCACTCCCCACTGTAAATTTTCCACTTAAATCAGCCTTCCACTTCCACAACCCACACTCCAAGTTAGCCCACTCTGGAAACCATTCCCCTCCCCGGACAAATTGCATACTAAACTAAGATCCCTCCACCAAATGGATTCTCTACCAGACCTCCTAGTTCCTTCCAAGCTCCTCCACCCTCCGTATTTCGAATCCAGCACTTGAACCCACAAATCATCCTGCTGATGAAACATATTCCAAAACCATTTCCCAAAGGATTATTTTGAATTCAATGTAAATATTATTGATGGTGTTGTTATGTGTCAGATAATGATGGTGAAGAAATACGGATTTGTATCTTCTTGCCACATAGATTTGCTCCAATGGGGAAGAAACAGATTTTTCACTTAAGAAACTCTTCAAGAAACCCCCATTGGAGATGCTCTTAGGAGTTAAAAATGTTACGATAAATTCCACGTTATCACCTGGGAAAGAAAAGGACATTTTATCCACCCTTCTCGGACTTACATATTCCTTGGACTAAATGCCTTTGAGGACACCCTAAATGAGGATGACGGAATACAGATCATTTAGGAATGAGTTTTTTCTTTTCTACTAATCAATTAATAATTCTAAATCTCACCAGGAAAGAGAAAAGAAAAATTCCTATGTATAGCCATCCAATTTAATTGAATTGGATGCAGAAGATTATTTTGAATTTCATTCTTTTACCAAACAAAAAAAAGGAAAAAAAATATATTCATATATTCAAACACGCCCCAAATTTATATTTATATATTTAACAGTTATTTACAAAAATAAATAACTATAACCAAGTATTTTCCTACTAGGTGGGGCCAGCCACATGAATCAAGCAACATTATATTATTCTATTGTAAATCATGTCTACATGAATCAAACAACACTATAATATTCTGTTGACAGTTTCTCAGACCTTATAATGTCGTTAAACAGTTTTGTAAGCCAACCAACACCTTCTCACCTAGACCCTTTCTTACCATTATAAGTATATCATCCAGTCCAATCACTTTGCCAGTTGCCATGGTTTTTTAACCTCAAGCTTTCAAATTCATCAATAAAAGGTATAATTTTGGTCTTCATCCCTTGTGTTTAGCCATCCAAATGCAAAAAATTCAGTCATTCATTAAATAGCTTGTGAAAGCAAGTTGTCCATCTTTCCTTATATCTCGTTCCATAACCAAGACTTAACCTTCTCCATCCTTAACGCATGTAACTTAATCCAAGTCTCTCAATTTTCTTTCCCTACTTTTAGCAAGCAAGTAAATCTTTTGGTGCCTAAGAAGTGGTATAACCCATCAAAAACTCTAACTCTAGCCTCACCACCTTCTGTATTCTTCTTAGCTACCACATTTTCCCCCAATTTTTAGCATTCTTACACAAGGACATGCGTTATAACATCCCTTTTAACCCTTACTTTATCTTGCTCACTTGCATTCCACCACCATGATTCTTTACCTTAAAGTCCAGCTCTTGATTCACCAAGAGTCTCATTTGCTACCTTCCTAATCCCTTTGCCACTATGTCTCAAATCATCTACACTTATATATGCCTCCTGGCACCCTTCCTCCATAAATATTCACCAAAAGCTTCTTTGTTTTTCACCTTCAATTGCCACCAGTTGAACTTTGAAACTCTATCTTGGCCTTTTGTCCTTATTCTCTTCTCCACTCTTACATTACATCCATAACCAAAACTCTATGTTGGGTGGTTAAGCTTTGCCCAGGAATGACTTTGCACTCCATGTAAATTTGTCTATCTAATTTCCTTATGAAAAAAAAAATGAATTTGAAAGCATGCCACCCACTTTTGTAGATGATAAGATGCTCCTCCCTTTAGATAAAACAAACGTTAGCTATTGCAAAATGTTAAGAGTACAAAAAGACGACTCGACTACATGTTAGAAATTCAATGTAAACATATAAATCTATATGAGCAATGCTGCAATTTATTTATTCGAGGAAACTTTTTATGTAGATACACCACATTGAATCAAATAAAACTTCAATATCAACAAAGTAAATTTAGGAGAAGGGTCCCCATACCTAGAGAGAGAAGTACATAAAAGGAAAGGAAAGAAAGAAAAAAAAAAATTAAAATACATATTTTTATCTTTCTTTTCTCATGCAAAAAAGTAAGTTTAGCAATGATGAGTAATACTTAGCTGAAACATGAGCATTTTACCAAGCATGGTATGTGAGATAACTTTTTGATTAAAAAATTTAAGACCGAATCTCATTTAACCTCTTACATAATAAATTCTGTTAAGTTTATTGTTTGCCACAAATCAAATGTAAACTAAACATGTGTGAATTGAATTTGAACTTACCCTAAGAAGTTTGTAGAGTTGATCCATGTGAGGACTTAAGTTGTTGTGAAATATTTGAGGATCACCAAGACATAAAAGAAGAGTTACCAATGGATACCCAACCTAGATGACGAAATGAAATAAAAACTTCAGCAAAATTAACATTAGAAGACAGGAAATATAATAAAATTGGTAAGAGAACCACATACCGCAATGTGCTTGCTCTGTTTATCCATCCAATGCATGAGCTGAACTCTTATACGTCCAACAGCTTCATACCACAATGTTAGTGCTGGCTCTACACCAGAAGGTGGCCACTGGCTTTTCCCACCATCTGCAAGAGGTGCTAGGATGTTTGAAAGCATATTGCATAGAGCATGGTGAAGCTCACTTTTCCGTTTATGAGCCTGACGGTTTATAGGGTGTGCTTTTGCAACAAAAGAAGCAGAAGCATTTAATCCACCCTCGGTTTTAACCTGAGAAGGAGCTTATATTTAATTATACTAATATCATGTCATATTTTACATGAAACATTTAATTGTTACACATACCCCAAGCTTCAGGTAGCGCATCCCATTAATGATACTGAGTGTTTCACTTCTAGCGGCGCTGGTATCAATTCGACGGGTGTTGAGTTCCATGAAAAACCGCTCAGTAACAGAACTAAACCTATAAAAACAAGAAAGGAATACCATGAAATACAAAACAGTTTTTCAGTCAAGGCACAAAACAATAAAATAATGTCTTCGCTTCATATTATAAGCCATGACAAACTGAACAATAATAGTAAAAGGAACTGAAGCAGAATCACCCAACAACAACAGCCTTATCCCACTAGAACTGAACCAGACTCACCCATCAAATTTTAAAATTAACACATGCACAAAAACACCAAAAGTTAAACATGTAAAATTTACCAATCTTTAATAATTAGGGAGACAACTCCACATCTGATAAGAGAACAGAAGTATACAATTCATTTCTTCTAAATTAGTAAATAACTAGATTATGTTATTAAAATATCTTCAGATACACTTTTGGTTGCCTGACGGCACTAAGCCAACAAATGAATGTCAGGTACTGATAGAACATTAGCAATCCAAATACAGAATGAAAAGGCAATAAGGACCCAATAAAATCATATTCATTCATGAAGTCAAGCCCATAGGCATCCAATTTCACTTTTCTAACAAGGAAAGCCAGCACTAAGTGCACCAGAAGGTGATTCGCATCTCAAGCGAATTTCTAAGTGTCAGTATATTAGTAACCCTATTTGCTTTTTTGAATAGAATCTATATGCCATTGTTTTATTCAAAATCAGTATTAAAGGTATCAACTAATAAATCAGAAAAAACCAATAAAGGTATTTGGTCCATACTATAATTCACTTAAGAATTAAATCATAAAACTTGAATTTCTCCCGCAAAAACCAATAGTTTACATTTGTCAGGACTGAGTACAACACCTCCTTAAAAGCCATGGCACACCTTAAGATCAGTCAGATTTCAATGTATAAATTATCTATATAATGGCCCTTCCAGAATCAAATAAAAAATTATCTATATAACTCATCAAGCCCAGCAAAAATTTGTGTATGTGTCAAAAACAAATGAATCTGATTGATATGAAGATGTATTCATTAAATGTATTAACCTCCAAATTTTTATCATGCTGGATAAAATTTAAATACAACTCTGATAATTTGGATACCTGATACGGGACAGAGCACCTAAGAGTTGAGCAACTAAGTCCAGAAGAAGCCCCCTCAGATCAATCAGTGAGGGATATTCAACCTGGCTAACAACCCTGCAACAAGAATTCACTAAGTTCACACCAAAGTTCATCGAAGAATAAGAGAATTAAAAAGTCTATGGAAACTTAATCTTGAAACTTTATATTTTGTTTCAAAAACAACATATTCTTAGTCTGAATGAGAATAAATATATTAATTCTTTCAATATAATCTTATCTATAATTCAGCTTAACTATATTGAAAACATACCCAATATTGAATAGCCCAAAAATCAAACTGAAAAGAAGAGTTGCCTGACGATTATACAATTACTACAGACTTTAGAACACCTCAAGAACATTTCAGCTGTGTTTATTATATGAGTTCTGTTGGAAAGCCACCTTAATTGTGGTCACCCCTAGCCCACCTATTAGAGTATATATATGCATAACTGTTAAAACGGTTTTGTAAGAGCTGTTAGCTTTTGCTAACAGCACCTCCCTCTTTGCTATTAACAGCTGTACTCTCTTAGTTCAGAGTTCCATAAATATCATTCTGTAACTAACTTTGTAACTAACTTTTGTGATATTCAATAATATCAGTTTCTCTCTATTACACAAAACTTCTCTCTCAATCTGTCTATTATGGTATCTAGAGCCAATTTTTTGAAGCGCTCTTCTCTTCGCAAGTTCTAGATCCTTTTGTCCATGGTTACCACATCTCCAAGTTTTGTTTCTCAGTCCTTACCTAATTTCATCCCTGAGAAGCTCGATGATTCGAACTATCTCCAATGGCGACAACATGTTGAGCCTGTCATCAAATCGCATAAACTGCAATTTTTTGTCATGAATCCGATTGTTCCACGGCATTATCTCACCAAAGAAGATCATGTAGCTGACCGTGTCGATAGGTTCAGGACCAAACACTCCTTGTTTGGCTCCAATCTACTCTATCGAAATCGGTTTTATCATGCGTTCTTGGTTCGAATCATTCTTATCAAAGTTTGGGAAAAAATTCACAAGTACTTTAGTCTTCAGACGAAGTCTCGTGCGCGTCAATTGCAAACTGCGATGCGCGCAGTTTCGCTTGAAGGCAAATCGATTGGTGAATATCTGCGTAAGATCAAAGGCTATGTTGATGAGCTCACTGGTGTTGGAGTGTCAGTTCGTCGCAAGGAATATGTCAATGTGCTTCTTGAAGGACTTCCATCCGATTATTCACCGATGATCTCAATTATCAAAAGCAAGAAGTGTACGCTGTCCATTGCTGAGATTGAAGCTTTATTCTGGTCATGAAACTCGTCTTGTCCGCCACAACAAAGAAACTCAAGGGCTCAGTTCTCCGTCCTTTAACTATAGTCAAGGATATTTGCACTTCAATTCGTACAAATCTGATGATTCCAGTGGTTCTCAGGGTGTGTATGATCGTGGCGGTGGTAATCATGGTGGTTTGCTAACCGCAATGGCGGTAGTGGTGGTGCCGGTCGCAACAGTGGTGGCTCTGGCAGAGGTTGCAATGGTGTCAGATTTGCCAATTTTCAATGTTAAATTTTCCTTAAGTATGGCCATACTGCAAATGTTTGTCACTTTAGGTGTGGCATGAGTTTACAACCTCATGAATCACTCACCTTCTTTGATCCAACAACACTTAAACCTAATCCCTACTCCTCTGGTTTTGTCAGAACCTCCAATACTTGGATTCATCCCAATTCCAAATCTGGAACTGTTCCAGTCTCAACACAACCAAGTGAGGCTCACCAATTCCACCTCTCATGGAAATGCTAACTCCACCTGGATTCCAGATTCTGGTGCTAGCTTTCATGTAATTGGTGAACCTTAGAATATCAAACAAGTTACTCACTTTGATGGACATGATCAGATTTTCATAAGAAATGGTGAAGGTTTAAGTATTTCTGCTGTTGGTTCCTCTTCATTTGTGTCCCCTAATGACTCTCAAATCACTTTTAAACTTCACAAATTATTGCATATTCCTTCAATAACAAAAAATTTGTTGAGTGAGTCAATTTGCTAAAGATAATTCTTTTTTCTTTGAGTTCCATCCTCACTTGTGTCTTGTTAAATCTCAGGGGACCAATAGAGTCCTTCTTCAGGGTGTTGTTGGGTTGTTGGTGCTGATGGTCTTTACTCCTTTCATAATCTCAAGCTTCAAGACCATTCATCTCTGTTGTTGTCCACTTCAGCTCCTCTTGTTAGCTCAGCCACAGATAGTTCCTTGTCTAGTGCAGTTGATACTGCTGCCAATAAAATTTCCAATGTAGTTTCTAATTCTGTAATGTCATATCCTATATGTTAGTTTGTGGCATGCTAGGTTGGGTCATCCTAATAGCCATGTCATGACGCTAGTCTTCAATCATTGTAATATTTCCTCATCTAATAAAACTTTTTCAGACTTTTGTTCCTCTTGTTGTAAGCGAAAGTCTCACAGATTGCCCTCTCACTCTTCTACTTCTGTGTACTCAACTTTGGAGCTTACTTTTACAGACTTGTGGGGACCTTCTCATTTAACTTCCTATGCTGGTTTTAAATACTACGTGTCCTTTATTGATGCTTTTTCCAGATACACTTGGATATTTCCTATTAAATCTAAAGCTGAAACTCTATCTGTTTTCCAAACCTTTAAGTCCATGGTCGAATTACAACTTAAATACTAAAATCAAAAGTGTCCAGTCTAACTGGGGAGGTGAGTAATGATAGGAACTGGTCATCTATGGTCTTTCATATGAAAACATGTGAGATGAGAGAGAGAGAGAGAGAGAGCGAGAGATGTGAGAGAGAGAAAGAGAGAGAGATACACTGGGGCGGGTAGAGGTAGATTTTACGGAGTTAGGTACAGACATCACAACGCGTTTCCGACGACGGCACGCGGCAGAACATCTCGTACTCTCAATTGGAGAGAACACCCGGAGGTCTCCTCCTTCTACTTCACACACTTTCCGGAGGACATCGGGGAGAAGGAATTGTGGCCCATTTTTAAAAAATGGGGAGATGTTAGGGAAGTATTCATAGCAAAAAACAGGAACAGAGGAGGCAGTAGGTATGGCTTCGTGAGATTCAAAGGCGTAAAGAACATATTGAATCTTGAAAGAGCTTTGGACAACCTAATAATAGGAGGTCTCAAGCTACACGCTAATATTCCAAAGCACGAACGAGAAGTTCGTATTGCTGCGATGAAAGGTAAAGCAGTAGTACAGGAGAATTACAAGCAAGGTGGCAATGTAGGAAGGGATGGAACTGAACCCAGATACTTTCAACCTACCTTGCGACAACCCCATCAAAGATCAACATATGCTCAGGTTGTAGCCAAACCCAATCACTCTTACAAAAATCGGTGGCATCCGAAATTCGCAGCAGACATCAATAACTCAACAGCGTCCACGATCCAGCTAGATATCCACATAGAAAACAAAAAATGGTTGCGCGATGCATGGGTAGGGAGATTGAGCGAGTTGAAACTGTTTGATAGGTTGGAAGACGAAATGGGCTGGGAAGGAGATGAAGACATCAAGCCGCGATATTTAGGAGAAGATATGGTGTTGTTGATGGGCCTAAAAGAGTCTAAAGCTTTGGAGTTTCGTCGAGGAGATGAGGTCCTCAGTTTGTCCATCTTCCATTCTATTGAGAAATGGAAACCATCTTTGAAGCCTGCTTACCGCCTCGTTTGGGTCTTGTGTTGGGGAGTTCCTCTTCATGCATGGGATTCTGTAAACTTGGCTAAAATAGTGGGAACCATCGGAGACCTGGTTGAGGTGGACGACGAAACCGACGATTTACAACGACTGGATAGAGCTCGTGTGCTTATCAAGACCCCATGGACACCCATCATCAAGCACAATATTGTTGCTACCATTAACGGCACCGACTTTCCAATCTATGTTACAGAAGAGGCAAACGCGACCTCCATTCGATGCGGATGCCTCAAGCGGTGTTTGGCGGACTCTTCTGATGAAATAACATCAGTGGATAGTATGGAGCTAGGCAGTGAAGCATCAGACGATAACTATTACATGAAGAACGTCGCGGCGGAGGAGGCACCGGAAAACTTCCACAGAATTCAAATTGCACACCCGGACCAAGATCGGTCTTTGCATGACGGTCCAAGGTCACAACCAGCAGACCGCGACTCTGTCCAGGCTAGCGGAAGCAGTAGCAGTAATTCAGACGAGGTAGTCTCTGACACGATGGGTGACCAGACGACACCTACCATACACGCTCCTGGAGTGGTTGGTGTAGGGGTACAAAGCGGAAGGCTATCTGAGGAGATGCAGGAAGGAACTGTCCTTGATAAAGGTACAGACAGATGGTCTGTTCCTCCTGCTCAGCAACAGGTCGCTTCTCACGAAGGAAAAGCTGGGGATACGAGGGACCCACACACAGATTGCAGGCTAAAAAAAAAAGAAGAAAGGAATGGGGTATGTCTGAGTGAGACACATGAGGCAGAAGAGGGACCCACAATGAACCGTGAGAAACTAAATCTGAAAGACAAAAATAACTTGATGGGCTTCAATGATATTGGGCCCAAATGGCAAGTTTATGCCAGAAGCAGGGGAGGGAAGCTTAGGGCCCAGTTCATGAATGAAAACAAAACTCCAATAGCAATCAATACACCCACCGAACAACAAGTGGGTTTCAACGGGAAAAAGGAGAACATATCATCTGCTAAAATGGGAAAGGAGGGACTTATCTTATTGTCTAGACACAAATCACCGACAAAGCTGGGGGGGGATAGTGGACTAAAAGGGTCTGCAACAGAGGAGGGACTAAAGCAACTTGTAAATTCAGACACGGAAACAATTTCAAGTTTTACAACACCCAAACAAGATGAGTTTTGGGGTATGGCTCAACAACTTGGAATCACCAGCCACCCTAAGGAGGACATCATCAGCAGATTTTTGGCTATGGAGTCAGCAGAAAAAGGAGAGTCTTCGAGGAGGGGGGAAGAGGAGGTGGAATTATGAAGATCTTATCTTACAATGTCAGGGGTTTGGGGAGGGGGGTTAAATGGAATTCAATAAGGAAAATGGTGGGTAAAGAACATGTGGATCTGATATGCCTACAAGAAACCAAGAAAGAAATAATTACGAAGACAATCTGTCAAGCATTGTGGGGAGATTACAACGTTTCGTGGGAATTCCAGCCAGCAGTTAATAAAGCTGGTGGATTGCTATGTATTTGGAGTGAAGAAACTTTTAAGGTAGAAAAAAGGTTGAAAGGAAATGGTTACATATATCTGCAAGGAGTCTGCATAGCTGAAAATAGGAATGTTACAATTATCAATGTGTACTCACCTTGTGATGCACCTCTGAAGAAAGCTTTATGGGAAGAAATCAAGCTGCTCAGGAGATCATTTACTGCGGACTTGTGGTGTATCATTGGAGACTTCAATCATATCAGAAGACCATCAGAAAGATTGGGTGTGGGTCAGCACTCTCAATATGGAGGTAGCCTAAAGGATTTCAATGACTGGATTGCTGAATTGGAAGTGGAGGAGGCCCCTACAATAGGGAGGAAGTTTACCTGGTACAGACCTAATGGGTCAGCAAAAAGCAGACTGGATAGAGCATTCATATCTGCTGATTGGTTGTCTTTATGGCAGGGGTGCTATCAAACAGCTCTGGAACGCAATTATTCCGACCATTGCCCTATTTTGCTAACATCTTCACAGGTTGATTGGGGCCCAAAACCATTCAGGTTCCTCGATTGCTGGCTACAGGACAAATCCCTTTCAAAGGTCATCGCTGATGTGTGGAACTCTTATAGGAGACCTGGATGGGGTGGTTTTGTCATAAAAGAGAAGCTTAAACTACTCAAACAGAAGCTAAAGATATGGAACAAAGAGCAGTTTGGCAATATCCAACAGAAAATCAGCTCCTTAGAGAAGGAATTGAACAATCTTGAGTTACAAACAGAAAATAGGCAGTTGGAAGAAGATGAAATAAAAAGGAGAAGACAACTTCAGGAGGATCTTTGGGCTGCTGCAAATGCAAATGCATCTTTGCTAAGGCAAAAAGCTAGATCGAGATGGATTCGGGAGGGTGACTGTAATTCACGATTTTTTCATTTGTCAGCCAATTGGAAACGTCGAAAAAATTTGCTACAAGGGGTATACATTGATGGACGTTGGATACAAGAACCAGGAAGGGTTAAGGAGGAGGTTAGACAATTTTTTAAGGCCAGTTATCAAGAGTCAGACTTTGACAGACCCAAATTACATGGGGTTCGTTTCAACATGCTGGATCAGCAACAGAATAGTGCATTATCAGCTCCTTTTGAGGCAGCAGAAATAAAAGAAGCAGTGTGGAGTTGTGGTAGCCACAAAAGCCCTGGGCCAGATGGATTTAACTTTAATTTCATAAAGGCTTATTGGGATATCTTGAAGCCAGATTTATTCCGATTTCTGGATGAATTTCACGCCAATGGAAGGTTCCCAAAAGGGTTAAACGCATCGTTCCTAGCCCTGATCCCCAAGTCTATGGATCCTCACACCCTACATGAATATAGGCCTATTTCTTTGATAGGCTGTATTTATAAGATTGTGGCCAAGGTGCTTGCCAACAGGCTGAAAAGGGTGATGCCCATTATTATTGATGAAAGGCAATCTGGCTTTATTGAGGGGAGACAATTATTGCACAGTGTCATCGCTGCAAATGAGGCTGTTGAGGAGGCTGTGAGGAGCAAAAAGTGCTGCATGATTTTTAAGGCAGACTTTCAAAAAGCATACGATTCGGTAAGCTGGGAATTCATCTTGTATATGATGGAGAGGATGGGTTTTTGTTCTAAATGGATATTATGGATCAAAGGATGTCTGTCATCAGCATCTATATCCATATTGATAAATGGAAGTCCTACATCAGAATTCCAGCCTCAAAGGGGACTCAGACAAGGAGATCCATTGGCTCCTTTTCTGTTTAATATAGCAGCAGAAGGTCTTACGGGGATGCTAAGAGAGGCTCAAGCTAAGAATCTGTTTGAAGGTTTTAAAGTGGGAAACAATGATACTAAAGTTAGCATTCTGCAATATGCAGACGATACTATCTTCTTTGGGAAAGCATCTAATGAGAATGTTAAAGCTCTAAAGGTGTTGTTGAAAGGCTTTGAGATGGTGTCGGGGCTGAAGGTAAACTGTAACAAAAGTAACATTGCTGTTTTTGGGAGGGATGATCAGTGGATTTCAGCTGCTGCCAGTCTTCTTAATTGCGGGGTGATGTCTGTACCGTTTCTCTACCTAGGTATTCCTTTAGGGGCAAATCCGAGAAGGGCTTCAACATGGGGACCCATTATTAGAAAGTGTGACAGAAAATTAGCTATGTGGAAACACAAACTCCTATCGTTTGGGGGAAGGCTAACCCTTACCAAAGCTGTCCTTAATTCAATCCCTATTTTCTTCTTTTCTTTTTTCAGGGCACCGGCACAAGTTATCACTAAATTGGAAAGGATGCAGCGGAGGTTTTTGTGGGGAACTAATCTGGAACGCAAGAAAATACCATGGGTGAAATGGGAATCTTTGTCTACCTAAGGAGAAAGGAGGGTTGGGCATCAAAAATCTAAGGATCTTTAATCAGGCTTTGCTGGGGAAATGGTGCTGGAACTTATTTCACCAGCCAGAAGCTTTGTGGGCTCAAATCCTTGAATCTAAATATGGAGGCTGGAGGAATATTCAGGTTTCTTCCAGGTTTTCATCAGCTTCAATATGGTGGAGGGACCTAGCTCTGGCTTACGGATCCACTCAGATTGACGGGTGGTTCTTTGGCGGCCTCAAATGGAATATTGGGTGTGGTAGTAAGGTTCTATTTTGGGAAGATTCGTGGAAGGAAGACAGGATTTCACTGAAGGACACATATCCTAGATTGTACCAGCTATCTAAACAACAAAAAAACTATATTCAGCAAATGGGCAATCAACATCAATAAGGATGGGAATGGCAATTACAATGGAGAAGACCCTTTAGAGAGACTGAGATTCAGGTGGTAATAAAATTTATGGAAGACATTCAGGGGCTGCCAATTAACCAGCAACAATCAGATACATGGAGTTGGGTGCCTGATTCCAGTGGAATGTACTCGGCGAAAAGTGCCTATCTCATGCTTTCTGAGGAGGACAATAGTCCCTCTCAGGAGGAAGTGTTCAAGGTTCTTTGGAAGCTGAAAATTCCACTGAAAGTTACATGCTTTGTATGGAGACTTTTGAAGGATAGATTACCTACAAGACTCAACATTAGGAGAAGGAACATAGATATACCCGCCACCCACTGCCCTTTCTGCAATAATTTTGAGGAAGATGCTTCACATCTGTTTTTCACATGCTCCAGTATTTTACCTCTGTGGTGGGAGTCATGGGCTTGGCTTGGCATCACTGGAGTATACTCATGCAACCCAAAGGAGCATTTCACACAATCATCGTTTTGTCATCTACGCGGGAAACCTTTATCTAGGTGGTTAACTTGGTGGTCAGCCCTAACATGGTGTACTTGGAATCATAGGAATCAGATACTTTTCCATAATGCATCTTTCAATGGTCACAAATTGCTGGAGGATGCCATTTACTTTTGTTGGTCCTGGCTGAGGAGCTTAGAGGATGGGTTCGATACCTCTTTCAATCATTGGTCTAGTAACTTAAGACAGTTTTTTGTACCGTTGGGGAGGGTTTGATTCAGATGTTTTATGTTTTTTGTCTGTTTTGGATGAACGAATCTGTCAGAACTTCGTTGGCTTTGGCATAAAACCATCAAAGATCTGTGTTGATTCACTTCATTTGTATATTCATCAGTACTTCTTGTACTGATTTCTATTTATATAAATATATTATTTTTGCTGATCAAAAAAAAAAACTGGGGAGGTGAGTACAGACCCTTATCTGCCCTTCTAGCCTCTCATGGAATCTCTCACAGACTTATTTGTCCTCACACTCATCACCAAAATGGTGTGGTTGAAAGAAAACATAAACATATTGTTGACTTGGGTCTTACTTTGTTACATCATGCATCCTTACCCTTACAATTTTGGGATTATGCTTTTACCACTGCTGTCTACTTAATTAATAGACTCCCCACTGCTTCCCTCAACTTTGTTATTCCTTATGTCACTCTGTTCAACAAGGACCCTGATTTTCAGTTCCTTAAAATCTTTGGTTGTCCATGCTTTCCTTTATTGAGGCCTTATCGTGCACACAAGCTTGACTTTCATTCTCAAGAGTGTCTGTTCTTAGGGTATTCCTCTTCTCACAAAGGTTATAAGTGTCTATCTTCAACTAGCAGAATCTACATTTCTAAAGATGTCTTGTTTAATGAACCTATGTTTCCCTACTCTGACTTATTTCCCTCCTCTCCTTACTCATTAAAGAGTCTTGATTCCTATTTTAGTCTTAGTCCTAATCTGTCTCCACCATCTGTTAGTCCTTAGTCCTGCTCCTCAATCATCCCAACTGTCTCCTTCCCACTCCTCTCCTGCACCTAGTGTTCTCCCTGGTTTTTCAACTATTCCAGTCAACACTCCTACAGTATCACATTCTGTCTCTCAACAATCTTCAACCTCTGAGTCCAATCCTTTGCATCCTCAAACATCAGAGTCCACCACCTTTAGTTTGCCACCTTCTGAGTCTGTTCCTGTTGCTAACCCTACCCCAGTTAACACTCATCCTATGCAAACAAGGTCCAAGTCTGAGATTCACAATCCAAGACTTCATCCTTCCTTATTTCTTGTTCATGCTGAGCCTAAAACTGTAAAACAGGCCCTTGAGAATTCAGATTGGTTTGCTGCCATGCAACAGGAGTATGATGCTCTTCTGAAAAACAAAACTTGGGACTTAGTTCCTTTACCTTCCAACAAACAAGCTATTGGATGTAAGTGGGTTTCTAGAGTTAAGGAAAATGTTGATGGCTCTATCAACAAATTTAAAGCAAGGTTTGTGGCAAAGGATTTCCATCAAGTCCATGGTTTTGATTTCCATGAGACCTTTTCACCTATGGTAAAGCCTATCACAATTCGTACTATTCTCACCCTTGCTCTCACATGGTTGGGAGATGTTTCAGCTAGATGTAAACAATGCCTTTTTAAATGGGCTTCTTGAGGAATCAGTGTTTATGACACAGCCTCCTGGTTTTGAAGTTGGGGATAGGTCTCTTGTTTGCAAACTCAACAAGGCTCTCTATGGCTGAAAAAAAGCCCCAAGGCAGTGGTTTGATAGGTTAAAGTCTACTCTTCCTCAGTTTGGTTTTCTGGGCAGCAAATGTGACTCTTCACTGTTTATCTACAAGAATCAGGAGATATAGGGTTGTTTGGGTGGTAAAAGGAAAAGAAGGGAAGGAAGGGAAGGAGGGAGAGGTCGTGGGTTCGAATCCCTTCACTAGCAAAAACACTAACATTTAACAACTAACATTGGCCGATCAAAAAAAAAATCTACAAGCATCAGTCTCACATTGTCTATCTTCTGGTTTATATGGATGATATTATCATCACAGGTAGTTCTACTTCTCTCATTCAGCAGTTAACTACTAAACTCCTCTCTCTTAAGCAACTTGTCTCTTGGATTATTTATTGGGCCTAGAGATCAAGTATCTGCCTAATAACTCTATAGTTATGACTTAGAGTAAATATATTCGTGATTTACTTCACAAAACCCACATGGTAGAAGCCCATTCTATTTCCTCTCCCATGGTTTCTAATTGCAAGTTATCCAAGCATGATGCTGATATTTTTCAAGATCCAACTCTATACAGATCAGTGGTAGGTGCACTACAGTATGCTACTTTATCTAGACCTGAAATCAGATTTGTTGTCAACAAAGTCTGTCAGTTTATGGCTAAGCCTCTTGAATCTCATTGGGCAGTAGTTAAAAGGATTTTAAGGTATCTCAAAGGTACCTTGTCTTATGGGTTACTTCTTCACCCTGCTTCTCTTACCAAGCCCTTGGCTATTTGTGCGTTTTGTGATGCTGATTGGGAGTCTGATGTGGATGACAGGCGTCCCACCTCAGGGGCAGCGATCTTTCTTGGTCCAAATCTGATATCTTGGTGGTCTCACAAACAAAAGGTCACTGCATGGTCCAGCCCTGAAGCTGAGTACCGTAGTTTCTTACTCTACAACTAATAGCAGCTTTGGAAATGGACTTCAACAATTTGTCAGGAGCAGTGGGTTTAGCCAGCTTTATATTCATCTAAGAGGTTTTGGTTGAAGAAATAGTGTAAGATCTGTTATAAAAAGAATATCTAGGAAATATCTCAGAATATGATTATTCATGTTAGAATATCTTAAAAGTATCTTATATGATCTCTTAGGATTGGTTTCAATATTTCCTTATATTTCATTCTTTGTTTCCTTATTTAATTAGGATTATGAGTCTTTTATTAGCATCAACAGAGTTTAGTGTTATGTCTTTTGTACCTCTGAGGACGAAATTCCCAAGAATGTATCACATCTCCCAACAACAACAATTCATTCAGCAAATGGGATCTGTCACATGATGGGTGGGAATGGGAACTTAATTGGAGAAGGTGTTTTAGGGAGGGGGAAGTTGAAATAGCAATTAAATTCCTAGAGGAAATTCAGGGTCTGGTCATACATCTTGACCAGCAGGATAGTTGGAGGTGGGAGGGGACCCGGAATGGTAGATACACAGTGGGAAGTGCTTACAGGGCTTTAAACAGGGTGGTGGAGACCCAGGTTCAGAAGGAGGTATACACAGACCTTTGGAAACTGCGTATGCCAAACAAAGCCACTTGTTTTGCGTGGAGATTACTGAGAGATCAATTGCCCACTAAGAGGAACTTGGTTCGTAGAAACATAAATATTGGTGATCATAGCTGTCCTTTCTGTGGAAACTGTGTAGAGGAGGCATCACGTGTTTTTTAGCTGTCACAAGATTATGCCGCTGTGGTGGGAATCTATGGGCTGGATCAATGTGGTAGGGGCATCCTCGGTTACCCCTAATGATCACTTCCTTCAACACTGTTACTGTAATGTTAGTGGCCTTAAAATCCAGAGGTGGTATGTTTGGTGTATAGCATTGACATGGAGCATTTGGTTTCACCGTAACAGGATTGTTTTCCATAACGAAAACTTCAATGGATCTAAGCTGTTGGAGGATGCTTTATTCTTTTGCTGGTCTTGGTTAGCTAATTTGGAGAAAGGATTTAATATCCCATTCTATCATTGGTCTAGTCATATGAGAGATGGGTTTTGTTAGAAGGTTTTTCTATGTGGTTCCTTTTAGGTTTTTTCAGCCTCATGTGAGCTTACCCTTAGGTTGACCTTTGGCACCTTAATTCGGGTTGTCACCATGTATTAGGTTGCCAAAGTTCTGGTAGGCTTCCTGGGGGTGTTTTTCTTTTTCAGTACTACTTGTACTCGTCTTTATCATATATATTATATTATCTTTACTGATCAAAAAAAAAAATATCACCTAGCAGGTTGCTATACACAAGTTAATTTATTCAGAATCCCTATCCTCTTCTGTCCTTCTTCCCTACCTAAATTGCTATAATTTCAACAAGATCCTTTGAGACAGTGCTTTTTCAGGTTTCTGGTGATTTTAGCTGAATTTAAATGCTGAAGCCTTTACGTATAATCATAAGCTTTTCTCTTCACATTTTTTTATTTCAAAAACTTGTCCTTCAGGCTTCATGGGAGATTCAACCCATGAACTTATCAAGGGGGCTTCTCATTCTGTATTGCACTTATAAAAAGAAGGAACTCTTCAAATATATAGGTTAGCGGTTTTCTTTCTTAGTTTCTTTCCCACAAAAATGACACAATCTACATAAAAATGAGCAATTAAGAACCTAAAGTTGACACAGTCCAGAATACTGACAGTTTTAGCAATAAAGAACCTATCGTTGACTTCCACAGTCTGAACTGAAAAAAAGTGGAATTGTATTTGATTGGTGAATCCTATATTACATAATTCAGTGACTGGACCAATTGCTTTGGCAGTGACCATAGTTTTATTGTAAAATATTTTTATATTAACTATTAGCACGCTACGGTGGTCCTACTACCATCTACCACAGCATTACCTGTCAGCATTTATTAACCAGTCGAAAACAAAATTTTCAAGCCCAGACCACAGCTTCTCTGTAACGAAAAACGTGCAAAAATTGTAAGTAAAAATAAAAACTCATGGGACAATAAATGCACATAATATATTAAAAACAAACACAATAACATAGCTACAAATAATGTACAAACCAGTAAGCCCCTCTTGTGGACAACACTCTACAAAGCGGATACATGCTGAGCAAAAAATGCACTCCACTGCAAGCTAAATTCCATGAAAAACACGCTATCATAAACCTCAGAACCAACTAACCACAGTTCTCAAAATAAAAAGTGAAGCTTGTGTGCAGAAATTCAAAATTTCCTAGGCATTCCTTATTTCATTAACATCGAAATTCTTGCATACAAACCTTTCTTTGGAACGTTGATGCATCATTTGCACCCTTCGGAGATTCACTACAACAGGGAAAATATAAAAAACAAAAAATAATCATTTAAGTTAGTTACTTAAGTACAACAGGGTTGGAGATGTATACGTTCATGCACAAGCAAAGTTTCACAACATAAACTAAAGGCGAAAATACACTCTTGGTTTCTCATCTTGTTTTTTTTTTCACTTTAATCCATTAAGATTAAAAAAATTCACTTTGATCCCTTAAAGTGTGCTAAGACCGAGTTGGTCTTTCCGTCTATTTACCACACTAAGGGTGTGTTTGATTTGGCATTTGGCATTTGGCCACACAAACTGAGCTGCACTCTTCATAGAAAGTTGCACCTGTTTGTTTGGCCAATTGTTTTTCAAATTGAGTTGAACATGACTTTAACCCAAACTGAGGTTTAGCCCAAAGCTACTCCTCTATTGCTTTATCATTGAACATGGAAAGTTGCAAACATAAATCAAGTTACATTATGCCTACTTTTTCAATTGTAATCCAAACACACTAAGTTTGTGCTTCGATATTAGTTGGGTTCAACTAAACCCGCGCTTGACGTCAATCCAACACACACTCACCTCGCTTCTCCATTTACGCATTGAAAAGTGTAAAACTTAACACAAATCAAACGGTTTCCAAATACACACCCTAACTTGGTCACAATGAGTGACAAAGTGTGAGAGATGTCTCGTCAGTTGCACAAACAACCCAATTTAGTCTCACTAAGACACTTAACTTAAGCTAAACATCTTAAACTTAGCGAGATTAACAGAAAAGAAAAAAATAAGATAAAGGACCAAGAGTGTATTCTAGCCTAAACTAAACTATACTAGTTATGTTAAAAAAATATGAAAAATACAAAAAACACTAATAACAAATTATTAATTAACTAAGATTAATAGAAATAAATAGCAAAAGAGGAAGAGTTAATTAATTGCCCTAACCTCTCTCTCCATCTCAATAAGGCTTCCAGCAGCGGAACAGGAGTGTGGCGCGCCACCATTGCCAGCGAATCTAGGACTTGCTCATAGGCCGGATCAGATGGTCGCAGGTATTGCCCATCCTACGGTGCACCCTCACTCACACCAGTTAGTTACCGAATCCAAAAAACACTAAATTGAAACTTCATTTCCAAAAAAAAAAAAGTATAAATGTAGGTATGCACCTGAGCTTGCGCGGTTTCGATACGACGCCGTGCGAGAGGGAGGAAGCGCTGAAGCAGAGCGTCGACGATCAACTTGGCAGCACTCCCTGCCTTCATTTCCAATTTCAATTAGAGAAAAACCATCCGATTTTATTTTTTTTGTTCTGATTCTGATTCACTTCGCAATTGCGATTGCAACTAATAATAATAACAATAATGATAATTGAAGATAAAAGGGAAGTGAAATTAGGAGGAATGGTTGGTTAATTTGCAAGGGTTTGAGGGTTTCAGAGTTGAGGAGGATCTAAGTTTTGAGAAGGTCGTTCCAGGTTTGGCTTCCGTGACGTTGTCACATCGCGGTGAGCCTATGCCGAAACGAAATTACTATTATTAGTGTAAACTAGACGGGTGTAAAATGTAAATATTTTAATTTTAATTTTGTAATATTCATAATTACTTTACTTTTATTATTATGTGTAATTTTTTATTATATCTATTTTCCTTTTTATAATATTACTTTTATTTATTTTAGCTTTTATACTATTGTATTAATATTTTTTCATAAATATTGTGTTTTTTTATATTTTATTAGTATTGTTTATATTCATTAGTCACCAATACGTAATTCTGTTGGTTACACATGTTGAATTTATATAAGAAGATCTAGGTTTGATAGCACAAAATATACTATTGGAGAACAAAGAGAGACTTTAAGTGTGATTAAACCTTGATAGAGAATTAGTCACATAGTCAATTAGACTTTAGGTAAATAATTACTTTGATCTTGTATTTTATATTGGTGACAATTTGGTTTTTATACTTTGAAAATAATCAATTTAGTCCCAAAAGAATAAACATTGGAACAAATTAATCCAGTCATTAAGTATCTTTTGTTTTCCTCAATGTTGCACGTATATGTGATATGTCCTGACACGGCAAATCCATGTGTAGGGGACGTTCCATGTCAGCACACAATGATTGGACTAAAATGTTAGATAAAAATTTTATATGGATGATTTTCTAAATTCACGTAATTAAAGTCTATTTTGAGTAGAAGCTTATTATTCTTGATTTTGTTCTAATTTATTCTTATATGACAACAAAATAATCACTAAAATATATAACTAAATATAAAAAATGATCCACAACAATTATATAACAAACGTACATTCATCCTTAAATTGAAAATTGTGTTCATTACATTGCCAAATACTAATAAAAAAAATTAATGTGACCGTAACTTGAACAAAAAAAGAAAAGGACACCAAATATTGTCCATAGCATTCATAGTATTGCCCACAAGTAGTAGCTTAACCATTATAGATTAATCATCTAAAATATAAGAAAGTAGCCATGAATCACTTAGGATTTTGAGTACTTTGGAACCCTAATGTAAGAATGAAATTCATTAAAATTTGGTAGGATCATTCTTAGAATGGTCCACTTGGAAAGGGAAATATAATAAGAGAGGTTGAAGATCTAGCAAGTAAATATGTATGAGAAATAACCATCAGAAATGCAACAACAGCAGCATTTGAAGGTGATGAACTATTCATATTTCCGCTTGTCTAAAATATAAGAAGAAGAAAAACACATTCTTTTTTGTTTCAAATATAAGAAAATTTTAACTAATTTTATTTAATGTTACTAACTTTAAAATATCCTTCATTTAATTGAAGTGTTAGTTTCAATGACTCTTTTTATCCTTGATACTAAGTTTCAATGAATGAAAATTGGAAGAAAAAATTTACTTTTAATTGAAATTGATACAATTAAATGTAGTTAACTTAGTTTTTTTTGGTGAATTCTAATTTTCTTAGTTAGTGTGTCGTGATTTTTTCTTATATTTAAGACTAAAGGGAGTATGTATTGTATAAAAACATTTATGAATAGTTCTTGACTTTCCAATGTTGTTGTTGTTGTGTTTCTGATGATTATTCCCCGTCATATTTATTTGTCAGATCTTCATTTATTATTGTCAATCTTTGGTTAGTAACCGACTTTGAATGGTTCATGACTTTCCAATGTTGAAGCTAATTCTTCACTGATGAGCAGGGCCGGTCCTGAAAAGTTTTTGGCCCAGGGCGAAATGAAAAAAAATGGGTCTTAACACACAAATTTTTTGAAATATAAATAATATTAAAATTAAGGAATGGAAAAAATGGACCCCTAATACACAAAATTTTTGAAATACAAATAATATTAAAACTAAGGGATAGAAAAAATGGGCCCCTAATATCCAAAATGGACCCCTAATGCAGGTTTTATTTTTATTTTATTTTTTAAAAAAAATATTTTTTACTTGAGCGATCGATACAAAAAATTTTGGGCCCTGGGCGGGTGCCCTGCTGATGAGTATCGAACCAATATTTTCCGATAGATCCATGAGATGCTTGTTATACCAATGTAATATCCTGTTGGGATATCCCATTTGTATAAAAAAAATATCTCGTGGATCTATGGAAGGAAAGGCTAAATTTTTTCCCACTTGCTCCTTATGGTTGTTGCCCTTATCATAAATTGTAGCTTACAGAAGGCATGGCTTCTTAGAATGGGCCAGTTTTTCCCATGGAAGCATCTGCCAAAAACTCCTTCACATACGCTATATTGGTATCAAGTAGCCTACAACAGAAAGGAACAAAGAAGAAAATAACATTGAACAAAAAGCAAGAAATCTTATAGACCTAGGGATGAGAAAATAGATCCAAATGCTACGAGTACCCACAAAATTATCCATAAGCAAAGAGATATTTTTTTGAGAATGAGTGTGGGTACGTGTACTATATTACCCACCCTGCCCCACACACATCATATATATATATATATATATATATATATATATATATAAAATAGTAAAATGTTACTTAAGTAAATAATTTATACTATACGTACCTTTCTATAAACAAAAATAATCATATTTTTCTAATTCAGTTTGTATATTAAAGCTATGGTTCATGTTTTTCAATTCAAGTGTTGATGTTGTAATTTATGTTATTGGACTAAGGATATGTCATATTGAATTTATTTCATGTAAGCACTTTTATGTTGGGACGGTGGAATACGACCATAGTTTTGGTTTGTAAATTTCTAATTAGCACTTTTATGTTGAGGTCAATATCATCCATATGCTTCCAAATAACATTTTGGTTTCAGATTGACTTGTAAATCCTGAATATTGTTATGTAGTCGGATGATATTAGATGTATCTTATATAAATTTGCTTCACTTTATTTAAGAATATTTAACTATTATTTACTTGTATGTATAAAATTATGACTAGTTGACAGGTCTCGAAGAATATCGTCATCACATGATGTCCAATTTTATTTAGAGTTTTTGTTAAGTGATTAAAACATTAACTTTAAGAATCAGTACGTTGAATGATTATCGTTGGTGTTATTTATTTATGACTTAAGTTGGCACGAATCAATGTTATGTTTGCTTGTTTTTAATATTATGTGTAAATGCTTTTTGTTTTTGGTCCTGGCCAAAGACCACAAGTGTCCCCTAACTCATTAGGTTAGAGACTAATCTCACTTGTGGTACATGATTGTCGCTGACTCAAGGAAATTTTGTACACGGTGAGAATTAAACAAATGCGTGGATACTTTTAATGTTATGTTTGGATTATTTAAGAATGAATTTTCAATTTACTTGTACTCATTTTTATATTAATATTTTTTTTTATTGATTTATTAACTTTACACATAAGTAAAGTGCGGGTCATGAATATAAGTATATAGATACCCGACGGGTACAATGATGAGAATTAAAATTACTACCTGCACAAGTATAAAATTGAGTGCGAATATTTTTTTTTAAATACGAGTATAAGAACGTATGATCCTATCCATTATCTATGGATGTTCATTGAGTTAAATCTCACTTTCAGAGGCCAAGGAAAGAAATTTGCACTTAGTAAATTACTTCACTTGTCATGAGGCTTAGCTGCATGCCTACGTCCACCTTGAAAGAACTTTAAAATGTTATTTACTTGTGAAAGGCTGATTTTGAATTACGATGTTTTCAAATGATAATGAAATAGAATAATGTACTGCAAAATATGCCTTGTACCCATAACTTAAAAATAACAATAAAAAGGTGCTAATAAATCCTTGTAGCAAAACATTTCTTAGGAATTAATTCATTCTTGTAGCAATTTTTAAAGAACAAAATTATCTAGCATTTTAGTTTTAAACCTATAAAATTCTCTTTATCTAATTAAAACAAAAGAACATCAGGTTAGTTTTACCTTAGGTAAATAATCAAGTTTATTATCTATATATAAAAGGAAATTATTAACATAATTACAAAATTTGACATCTTATATTATTGATATTTGGTAAGAATAGGGTCAAAATGGTCATTTTGCACCTATTTTGGTTTTTCCCATTTTATAAAACAACTTTCAGAAAGAACACAAGTTTTAGAACATTGCATTCAGTCACTTTGTTGCACAGTGTATCACTCTCACTCCCACTCAATCCTTCACCCCCTACTCTTCAACGTGTCACTCCTACTCCCACTCAATCCTTCACCCCCTTTTCTTCAATTCTACAATTTTATCACAAACTCAAATCCTCAATCATGGGCACCAATGCCAGAAGACCTTCTCAGTTTCTTTATTCTAACAGTGAAAGTTCTCAGCTTTATGTTCTTTTATGTTCAAAATTTTATCTAAGATTTTTTATTGACACTTAGTCGATTTTCCTCACAATTCTCCCAACTAGGTTGAATTTTGTTATAAAGAAATTATTTGATTGTTCAGAATTTCTTCCTGAACAGTGAAATTTCTCAGCTTTATGTTCTTTTGGTTCACTCATCAGCTTTATGTTCTGTTTATTTTCAACTAAGCAACTTTCAGAGGAGCTTGAATGGTGGTTGCAATTGTATGGTTTGACCAAATCTTCTGATGTGCGGGGAGTGATAACACCGTAAGTGGAAGTGTCTTCTTCTATTATTGATTTTGGTGCCTTTTTTTTTGTTGAGTTTGGTTTTTGAGGTTTTGCTTGAGGCTATAAAAGGAAACCACTAACATAACAAAATGACCAATCTCAACAATTTCATAAAAAGAACTTAGTTAGAACTATATTAGCTTCAATTACATTAGATTCAATTCTCACTCAAGTAGAAATCTAATTGTGACTATCAAAACCTTATTCTATAAATATTTCTTTAAATTTAGGTGAAAAAAAGTCTTACATGTTATTATAACTTTAAAAGGCTTCATATTCGGTTGTTATTTTCTTTTCATGTAGTTGTCCATATAAACTACGTATGTGAGGGCTCTAAATGTGTAGTACTTTGTGGATAATTTTATGATTTTAATGACAAAACCACAGATAATAAATTTACTTTATTAGTTTCTAATCATGATATTTTTGTTGATCAGGTTCAAAAGATCAATTATTTTATTCTTTAAATCCATTTTCCTTACCATTCTTCCAATTGGGTTGAATTCTGTTATAAAGAAATTGTTTGATTGTGATCTTTTAATTTTTAAAATTTTAATGTTTATTTTCGACTAAGCAATTTTTAGAGTAGCTTGAAGGGTGGTTGCAATCGTGTGGTTTAACTAATTCTTCAGACATGGGGGGAGTGATAGCACTGTAAGTGGAAATGCCTTTTTTTATTATTGATTTTGCTTTCTAAGGTAATGTGCTTGAGGTTATAAAAGGAAACCACTAACATAACAAAATGGTCAATCTTAACAATTTCATAAAAAAATTTAGTTAAAACTATATTAGATTCAATTCTCACTCAAGTAGAAATCTAACTGTGATAGTCAAAGCCTTAGTCTATATATTTATTTCTTTAAATTTTAGGTGGAAAAAAGTCCTACATGTTATTTATAACCTTAAAAGGCTTCATATTTGGTTTTAGCATTGAAAGATGGCATGTGGGTGTGGTTTCCAGCATAAGGTTTAGCATATTGTCTTCAAAATGCATATATAAAATACATATATTGTGAGACCATTTTGTTACATAGTCAAATAACAAGGGGTCAGCTGAAAATGAATTTTTTGCGATTTACATGTTGGAGCATATGTGAAATAAGCACATAGTTATGCAAAATAGTTTTCATCGTTTTCACATTAGCATGTTCCCATGACTATGATCTTTCTCTCAATGTGTTCCAACTTGATATAATGCTTAAATCTTCTTTCTTTGTCTTATGTTTGGCATAATGCTTCAAATATAAGGACTAATTGAACTAAATTAGATTCCCAATCATGCTTATTTTTTAAACTGTTGCATGACAGCTAGGGATGGAAATGGGTCAGGCCGCCTATCAGGGGCCTTTGGCCTGACCTATTTAAGGCCTGACCTGCCCTAGCTTGTTTATTATAAAGGTCAGGAGGCTTTTTGAAAAGTCTGTTTAAATAAAAAAGCTAGGCTCAAGCTTTAAAAAAACCTGTTAGGCTTATCAGGCTGGGCTATTTAATATATATATATATTAAAAATTAAAAATAATATATTTATTTTTCTAAAAATATTTTTCCTTATTATGAAGGCGAATGATCAATCACTTCAAAAAATCAACTTGAAAATCTCATCAAATGATTATTACTTATTTGGAAATATAAGTAAGATATTGAGACATTTTATGTTTAAAAATTATTTCTTTAACTTTCCTAAATTGATTTAAAGTATTTTGTAAATTAAATTTTTTATTAAAAAATAGGTTTTTTTAATAGGCTCGTAGATCAAACTAGGCTTTTAAGTAGGTCAGGCCAAACCTAAAAAAAAGTCTATGACAGGTAAATAGGTCAGGACAAACTTTATATTTTTAAATCAGGCTAAGACCAAATCTGGCCTAGCCTGGCCTGTTTCCACCCCTAATGACAACCATAGTTTTCAAGATTATTTGTTGATTATCGCAAACACTAATAATGATGACTAAACCACAAATAATAAATTTACTTTATTAGTTTCTCATTATGATATTTTTATTGATTCTATTCTTAACTTTCTCAAATATGGTCCAATCACTTATGCATTCTAATTAACAATTATTTTCTAAACTGGTGACTTTATCTTTTGACCTGTGTATCCTCAGGTGATGTTGAATAACAATTGATGGAGTTTCCGCAACAACTAAGTAGTTCCATTGCAACAAGTGGGCGCATTAAAAGAAAGATGGAACTAGCACAAAAGAATTTGAATAGAAGATGCAACAACCAAAGATTGGTCATTCATAATCCAAAAAAAAAAATGATGAGGTCCATAGGAGTGCTCACTTCTTCTTCTAATTGAAATACCACTACGTTGAACAATGTCCAACCAAGTACCTCAGTGTCCATTTTCAAAGCAATGAAGGTACAAATAGTTGTAATCCAACCATCTCTAAGACATCTATACATACAGATTCCGATGCCTCTAATGGTTAGATTTGATAAATTTAATTTACTTTTACATGTTAAGGCTTAAATCATATTTTGATATATGTTAATATAACCTAGATGTTGATTCTACTGACAGTGAAGGAAACTTAGGTGCTCTTATCACCACAAATCCAATGCATTTACGCATAGAAGGTATTACCAACTTAATCATACATAAATTCTTTATGTCATCTTATCTTACCAATTCTACTTTCTTATGTTAAGATATTTTGATATTGGAGATCCAATTATACAATGCAAAGAGTGTTAAGCAATGATGTGGTATGATGAGAGGATGGACAAGTATAGGGATGTTGCCAATCCGAAATTCAACCTTTGTTATGGCAATGAGAAAGTTCAATTACCATTATTATAGTCAACACCTCAACTATTGCAAAATCTCTTAATTGATAAATCTGCAAGTGAAAGCAAGAACTATCAACAAAACATTCGGATATATAATATGATGTTTGCATTTACATCTCCTGGAGAAAAGGTTGATAGAACTATAAACAATGGAAAAGGGCCACCAACTATTCGTATTCAGGGTTAGCCATGCCATAGGATTGGTAACCTTCTGCCTCCACTTGGCGATGTACCAAAATTTGCACAGTTGTACATTTACAATACTGAACATGAAGTTGAAAATAGATTACATATTGTTAGATATTTATAATTCTAAAACAAAGGCCTTTTAAATTTTTGCATTTTGCTTTGTCAACTTTCAAACAAACAAGTGAGCTTTAAATTCTAAGTTTTTCTTTCTTTTGGTGTAGTGACAGGAATAATGTTGTCCCTAATATTGTGTCAAGATTAGCAGCTATGTTAGATAAACATAATTCTCATGGAAAATCCTTTCGTATGGCTAAAAGAGAAAAATTTGCCAAATCTCAAGCTAAAACTCATTGTCAACCGCATCAAGAATGGTCGGATATATAATATCCCAATTGTATCGAAAGTTGTTGCATTGTTTGAAGGGGATATAGATACAATCTCAATTAGGGATATCATTCTAGAGACATAACATGGCGATTTGCAAAGAATTAATTAGTTACACACCAACTATTTAGTATTACAATATCCACTTTTGTTTCTCTATGGTGAAGACGGATATAGACATGACATTCTTCACAAGGTGACATCTCTTGGTCAAGCTCGAAAGAGAGTGCGCCTTACAATAAGGGCATGCTTTTTTTTTAGACTACAATTCAGACTAGCTGAAGCACAAACATTTTTGCATTCAAGGAAGCTTTTCCAAGAATTCGTTGTTGACAGTTATACCATGGTGGAATCAGAGAAACTTGTTTTCATCATGATGAATCAATCAAAGTTAAGAGTTGACAAATATTCTAATTTACATCAGTCCTCTAATAAAGGTACAACTCAAGGATCAAATAGAGGAAAAAGAACCATCTTGCCTTCAACATTTGTTGGCAGTCCTAGGTACATGGAACAACTATATTTTGATGGTATGACTATATGTAGTAATGTAGGATTTCCCAATTTATTTATCACTTTTACATGTAATCCTAATTGGCCCAAGATACAAAGATTGTTGTCTCCAATGAATTTGAAAGTTGCGGATAGACCTGATGTTATCTTAAGGATTTTTATAAGTAAATTTGAACAAATGTTGACTGATTTAACAAAGCAACACTTACTAGGCAAGGTCCTTGCATGTAAGTTATTCTTGCTCAATTTAAATATCATTTTTTGTTGTCACAAATACTGCTTAAGTTTAATTTCCTAATAACATATATGTATACAATAGAATTAAAAAAAAAAAAAAGATTGTCTCATGTGCACCTATTTCTATTTCTACATCCTTCTAGCAAGTATCCTACATCAGAAGATATTGATAGAATTATGTGTTGAAATACCATTACAGGATGAACAAGAACAACTTTATCAATTAGTGCAAGCTCACATAGTTCATGGTCTATGTGGCATAATCAATCATTTGTCTCCATGTATGAAAGATGGATTTTATTTCTTTATTAAAATGTTTCCAAATCCTTGTGGTTGCTATCGTAAAAATTAAACTTTTCATGTCCACTAAGACAATATGTCCTATATGAACCTTGATATGGGAAATTTTGAACTTGAAAAATCAAAATAACTATTGGGCTTAGTTGTCACTATCTTCTGATATGTCAAACAAGACTTTGAAAGTGACGCAATTTAAGGAAAGTTGAAGAAACAACTTTCCTGAAGAGTCTTTCCTAAACATGCCTAGTGTTTGCTTGCCCCGACAAACGTCTCTGAAGTCCTCTTCAACAGCCTTGACGTCTATTTTAATTTTGGGCTCGTACTAAATACACTATAACATTTTCTTTTACACTATATAACTACAATGCATTTCCAATATTACCCTTTTAATTAGTTTTATTAAATATAAAAAATTTGAAAACTATACAGGCGCTTTTTCGATTTCACTCGTACACCATTCTTCTCCTTCACCATAAGCCTTTCGCAACATCTTCTTCTCCGGTCCTTCTCCGGTCGCGTTCATATAGGCAGTGGAGCACCATTGTTGGACCGCGTTGGTGGTCGCGTTCTTGGAAGAGGTTGTTCTTTGCGTCTGTCGACGAAGGTGAGGTTACTGGTATTGTGGTGGTGTCGAATGGATTGAGAAATCCGTGAGGATGACATGGATTGAAGGATCCGTAAGAAGGTTTTTAGCTCCATACGGATCAGGTAATCTGTATGGACATTACGGATTACACCGTAATGTCCATATGGATTACCTGATCCATATGAAGAGTACAAATTGTGTAATCCGTACGCTTCATACAGATCACGTAATTCATATGAACCTTATGGATTGTGTAATCCGTAATGTCCATATGGATTACCTGATCCGTATGGTTCTAAAAACCTTAAGAGCTGTTTTAAATTTATTAAAATTTGATTAATTTATGTATATTAGCATGTTGAAATTTGAATGACTGTATATGGATTAGTATATTAGGGGAATTAAGGCATCATTGTATGTGATATATACTTGCCTGTGATTTATGTTTATCATTGACAATATTACATGTAGTTATATTCAAATAAAACTAATGAAGAATTACTGAATGAAAAACTAATGAAGGTAGCAATAAAATGAGGCTAGTAAATTTGAGCTGCAGTATTCAAGATTTCCATTAATGGAAGAGAGTGTTTTTGTGTGTGTATGTTATGTCTGTATGGAATTTGCCTACAAATGCAAACAAATACATAAAAGGACAAATAGGCATCAGGCAATAGTGAATACTGAATAGTGTGGTAATGGGACCCATGTGTTGTGTTGTGATTAATATACAATTTGAGAACATGAGTAGGCATTATGTTTTGATTGAGTGATGAACCTCATGGAAATTGTATGAGTAACCAGTAGGATATGCTTTGAAATTGACCTTTAGTACCTTGTGGGTTCAGCACTTGATTATGGGTGTATGTATATATGTTTGTAAGATTTGTGTGTAATTTATGTAGCATAAAATTGTAAATTGATTGGTATAAGATAGTTGTTGATGAAGTTATGAGTTTATTTGAAATTTAGGACTAAGTCCATTAAGAATTTTCACAGATCATGGCAAGAACAAGGGCTATGCATCGGGCTTTAGGGCGAGTTGGCGACCGAGTGCCTGGAGCACATATTGGAGATAATGAAGAAGAAGGCGACAAACGTCATAGGATCATAACATTCGTAAGAAGACAACAGGTAGCTGAGGTTGTTGTTGAGGAAGGTGGGGGTCAAGAAGAACATTTGGACCCCGACATTCCAGTGGCAGACGATGTTGCCAGTGAGTCAGAGTCTTTCCCAAGTGGCCCAGAAGATTCTTCGGTTTTGACAGGCTACATTAACTATGTAGCGCTTAGAGTTTGGTCTGGAGAAGTATTAATATGTTTAACTTCTTTGAACTTTTAATATATTTAGCAATGTAATGTTTGTTATTGACTTAAATTTATTTCAGGAACGTGTTGAGTTGAAACTAGCTTCTCATGCACGTAAAGTTGTAAAATTTGGTAAACTGGCACCTGAGATTGAAGGGTTAGTAGCTGGTACTGGGTTAAGCCCATTGATATGTACTTCTGTGGAGACTGGAGACAGAGGCTTGCTATCTACGTTTGTGGAGCGATGGCACCCTGAGACCAGCAGCTTCCACTTGCCCATCAGAAAAGTGAGCCTGACGTTGCATTCAATGACAACATGTTCATAGTTTTTTAAAAAAAAGGTTGTTCAACAGTTCACAATGTCACCAAATTTAAATATTTTGTTACCTATTAGTTGTAGTGTTGCCAAGATGCATTATTTTATTTGTTCATGCGGTTACAAATTTTTCCTTATAAGGATCCAACCATGTTTCTTTCACATAATCAACAAACGCAGGCCATGGTGCACATGCAACTTCAAACTTCTTCAAACATTCATCGTAAGCTTTCTCAGTACCACAATCAATAAGAGTCCCCCAGGCTTCCATGACAAAGTATCATGCCAAATTTTGGCGTATGTAAGTTTTACACTTTGCTTTCACATTCTTGTCAATGTGAAACCGACACAATAAGTTGGTTGACATTGGAAAAATAGTTTTCACAGCAATCATCAATGTTGAATCTCTATCAGTAACAATGACTTCTGAGAAAAATTCATTTTTCATAAAAATCCTTCTAAAGCATTCAAGGGTCCACACAAGATTGTTTATCCGTTCCGACTCTAAATAGGCAAATGCAGCAAAAAATGTCATACCAGTAGGTGTCACACCAACTATGTCAAGTAAAGGAAGTCTGTACCTGTTTGTTTTGTATGTACTGTCTATCAAGAAGACCACATGATATGCATTGCTCAATTTCACTGCATCTGGATGTGTCCAAAATAAGTCGCGTACCACATTTTCTTCTTTCATTCTATGCCAATGGATGTATATGTCGCATTCAAGAAGCTTCATTAACTGTTGCATTTTAGTGTTATTACCTTTTATCTGTGTGCGGTATGCATACCTTGCATTGTACACTTGCTTCAAAGTTATATAATTATTGGTATTGTGCTCCTTCAAAGTTAAAAGAATATTCTTTGGCTTCACCATCGACCTTGTCATGTCAGCAACAATGATCTTCTCCTTCTCAGTTAGCCGACCAGCATATGCGTGTCCACATAATGACCTAGCCAAACTATGATTATGCGTGCCACATATTAGCTTCACTACCCACCCTTCACCTCCTGGGCCGGGTTTTGCTCTCAGCTTAAACGGATATTCACATTTTCTACTGCTACCCGTTGTAGGTACAAAACCTTTTTTGAATGATCTATACTTTCCACTCCTTTGACAGCCAATTATAACATATAATGTTGTTCCTAGTTTTCCATTTGTCATGTCACTCCTTATTATGACAGCTACAAGACCATTATCAAATGCAACACTTCAAGCCCATTTCAATACACCGTCATGGGAAACAAACACCTACAAAAATGGAACATTCATTATTGGGTACTATCATTTGTATAGTTAAACTTAATCATTAAACTACTTTAACTACATTCTAAATCAAATACATACCTCGTCGGTGTTGAATGTTATTGAACAATCAACTGAACAATTAACATTTTCAAACACATCAACTTCTTCACCAATGTCTTCCTCCGTATTAACTTCTTCACACATAATACTGTCATAAAACCACTTGTCGTTGTCCATCTTAACAAATCAAAATAAAATTATTTCATTCACCAAACACACACATACTAATATTAAATAACATTAAAATCGTAATGTTACCAATTATATATTTTTTTGGGCAACATCATTATTACATATTCATACAATATACAATACAATTTACAATACATTAATGATAAAATTTACAAATAAAATATTCAAAATTCTAAAATATCCTAAACAAAGCACTTAAAAGAAATATTTGAATACTTAAATAAATTACACAATTTACCTATACTAATATAATACATCCACAACAATTATATCAGTGTGGTATCCAATTTATCCAACTTTTCTTTTATTAATTTATAAACAAGTAAATTCATTTTTAAATTATATTTATTTTTTTAAAACAATTTATGTTAAATACGGATTACCTGATCCGTATGGTTCATACAGATTACTTAATCCGTATGGTTCGTATAGATTACCTAATCCGTATGTTCGTACGAATTACCTGATCCATATGAACCATACGGATTAAGTAATCCATATGAACCATACGTATCAGGTAATCCATATGAACCATACAGATTACTCAATCCGTATCTTACTTTTTATCGAATTATAACTTACAGATTACATAATCCGTATGTATTAAAACTTACTTATCTCGCTCACACTGCCAACGGGCGCGTCTCCGACGACTGATCACGATGAACGCAGCTACCACTACCACGACTACCCCCTCCGACCAAAGCCATCTCCATTGCACAACCAAAATCACCCTACGACCAACAACACTAAAAACGCAAGCTCAAATAAATGACCAAAGCTGCTTCAGACCAACAGAACAGTTGAGGGTATTTTTGCCATTTTGAAAATTTTATATAGTGTGTAAGAATGTTATATAGTGTATTTGCTAGATCCCTTAATTTTGTTGCTATGCAAGCCCAAAACTTAATTAAATAAAGGACGGCAAAAAATTATAAATAATATAATTAAATAAAAAAATTTGAGCAATGGTGCAGCTGGGGAACTAATTTGGCAAATGGTGCACTCAAACATGCCCAGGCCAGGCGTGTTGTAACACGCCCAAGCCAGGCGTGTTTGAGTCCCATTTTGCCTATAAATAGCCCCCAAAAATCACAGTTGCACCATTTCCCCTTCTCTCTAAAACTTGGTCTGGCTTCTCTCTAGAGTTTAGGAACAGATTTTGTCTGAAGCGAAGCCCTGCCGACACGGAAGTCCTGCCGACAAGTAAGTCGATTTAACAATTGTGCATGTGATTAGGGTTTAGGGCTTGCATTTTGTTTTTATCTGTTATATTTTTGTATTAGAAAATTGTTAGGACCATATGAACTTGTTAGCGACATTCATGTTACGTTTAATGTGCGTTAGGGCTTGGTTTAATGTGTTCTGATTAGGGTTTAGGGCTTGGGTTATAGATTTAGGATTTATGGAGTTTGGCTTAGTGATAGGGTTTATTTTGTGATTAAGGTTTAGCGGTTAGGGTTTGGGGGTTAAGGGTAATGGTTTAGTGCTCAGGGTGTGTGAAGGGCTTGGTTTTATGTGTTGTGATTAGGGTTTAGGGCGTGGGTTACATATTTAGGGTTTATGGAGTTTGGCTTAGTTTTAGGGTTTATTTGTGATTAGGGTTTAGTGGTCAGGGTTTGGGGGGGTTAAGGCTAATGGTTTAGTGTTCAGGGTGTGTGAAGGGCTTGGTTTAATGTGTTGTGATTAGGGTTTAGGGCGTGGGTTACATATTTAGGGTTTATGTAAATTATTTTAAACCAACAAATAATTAATCAAATTACTTAATAACACTGGTTCTACAATAATAAATCAAATAATATGGTAGCATCGTTCTTAATTATTTGACTATATATTTTGTCAACGAAATTAACTCGTGCTACATAAATTATAAATAATGCAATAATAAACTGGGTATAGGTTGGCCTCCTATTTTTGTTTCAAGGTGTTTGTGTGCTTCAGGCGTGTGTATTAGGGTTTAGGTTTTTCAGCTTATATTATTGTTTCTTAAAATTTGAAGTTGTTGTTTTTGTTGAGGGCAGGAAATGAGTTCAAGTGACGAGGA
>PYAF01002945.1:11922-45035 GCA_007407185.1 Glycine tomentella | reverse complement strand
TAAGTAGTGTTTACTGTTGTTTGGCCAAAATTCGTGTCTGTTATGATTTCGTGTTATTGACTGCGTCTGTAGTTGATAGTGTTTGCGGGGTTAACGTCTTTAAATAATAGTTAGACCGAGCATGGTTAACATAAATGTTGCAAACAAAATGTAAGTTACCAAATACAGTCGATTACAAAACAACAAAACAAATAAAAAACCCTAACAGTGAATAAAACTAAGACGGTGGTGGCCACTGCAAATGACGCGCCTGACGATCAGGTTGCCTTCGTCTTCGGGGTCGCTGAGAACTTCCTGGCTCTGATGGGGCTGGCTGAGACGGACCTGCCTCAGAAGGGCCTGCTGCATACGTCTGCACATAGGGAGATGGACATGGAGTGCCTTGGTCTGCATATACCGGCATAGGATGCTCAACAGCTGCGGTGCCTAATGGTCGATGTGAAGGCCAAACCCCTAAACCTGATCTACTGCAGTCTAACTCAGAGATCATGTCGTCGATGTTCGAATTACTCCAGTCGGATCCTAAATGACCAGCACCGAACCCAACATCTAAGGCATGGGTCTGGGGGTCGGTCGGTGGAGACATATGTGCTTCAGTACTAAATTCGGCGTAGTCCATGCCCCCTTGCCCCCGCTGCCCCCCTGCTCAGCAGCCTCGTAATAGATGGGCTGAGACCCATATGTGGAATCCATAACTGGAGGTCTATAGTAACCATCGGTGCGCGGCCTGGGACGAACAATGGGCTCAGGAATCTGCTGCATCGATCTCCGTCGACGCTCTAGTCCACGTCCCTCTTTTCTTCGACGTCTAACTGCAACAGATAGTTGTGGGTCCTGCTGAAGCTGGGATTCGGGAGCATGTGGTCCTGCCTCCTCCACGCGACCGACCTCCTCAGACCTCCTCATTCGCCCAATCGAAGTCGAAGGCCGCCCTATTGGGGCTACTAGTCGCGAAATACAATGCCTCTAGCCCATCAACCTATAATTAAAAATATATAAACATCAGTATGAAATATGTCATCTATCATAATTAATTTAAATACACAAATAACAATGTGAACAAAACTTACACCACGACCCGTCTTCGCACCCTTCTTCGTGATGAACTGCTTCCCATTTTCCCTGTACCAAACCATGTACTCATGGTGTGGTGACATCAACCCCTGAAGCAAGGGGGGAAGGTCAATGTGCTGGTCCCTAGCCTCCCAGCGCATAATAAACGGTCTCAGCTTACGAGCCCAGTTATCTTCTCGTTTACCGCGCAGCGAAAGGTCATGCACACCCTTCAGCTTCCTAGGAGCACGTGGGATTGGCTGATCCCTCCCGAATTGGCTCATGCATCTATCCGGCTGTGAATATTCAACTGTGTGGAAGCATATAATAGGAGTGGTTGCCATCCACAACAGTCGCTGATGCTCAGATGCACCAAGAAAGTGGTAATCTCCATATGGTTGCCATATGACCTGCACAAAAGAAATTCATGATTCATTATGTAACAACATGTTTCACGAATGCAAACGTCGAATTACTGATTATCACGATATCTACTCGTGTCGAGTGAGGGAATCCAATGCCATCCGATACAACACCAGCTCGTGGGGTTTAAACTGGCCTAAATTGTTAAACCTAATTTCAAAATAAATAACATTAGTATACTATAGGACATAATTGTAAAAATTGTTAACAAAATCAAAAAATAGTAAAACATACCGATGCCCGAAATGCCACTCCGCCTGAGTAGGCAGTGGAATAGCTGGAGCAATGGCTGGGAATCTAAGCCACGCCCACACCTGAAGCAGCATATGACATCCACCAATGTCACTTCTGCCTGGATCTGTACACTCGCACATTTGTCTAAACAAACGTGCTGCGATCACGCTACCTCTAGATCGGTCGCACAGCAGCCATGATCCAATAAGCCGTGCAATGTGGGCCTTCGTAAACCGCGTCACGTGAACCAATTCAGGAACCACCTCACCCCAATGCGCAAAATGTCTATCAAAGAAAGACAGGCGCAAATATCCACCTATCAACTCGATGTCCTCCTCAGGTTCGTGACCAAAAACGTCCTCGATGACGGTCGCCTAATAGGCTACCGTCAATCCAGTAACGACATTGCCCTCCGTGGGCAATCCCAAAATACCAGCCACGTCTTCCAACGTGATGGTCATCTCTCCCTGTGGCATGTGGAAGGTGTGAGTCTCTGGCCTCCATCGTTCAACCAAAGCACTGATAAGCCCAGCATCCATCTAAAAAAAGTATTAATTAATTAACAAGCACATTTATGAAATTAACAAGTCTTTACTCATTTCATAGTTGCATACCTGAATATGTCGCATACGTGCGACATGAAGAAACCCAGCGTCGCGCAACATATCACAAACGACATCAGGTATATCGTCAGGATCTGGTCCCCCCGTCACCTTACCACGTCGAGTCTTCAATACTTGAGCTGTGCCCTCGTTCCACACAACTTGTGAAACGTGGGTGCGCTGAGTACGCCTACGCAAAGCGCCCCACTTGTATGGGGTAGGGACAACATAGGCTGTCGGATCCATAGGCTCACCCTCATGATCGGATGCAGATCTCGATGAATCATCAGAAAATGAATCAACCATCTAATCAGTTTCTTTAAATACAAAAAATTTAAAACCATGTTAAACAAAATATGTACGATTCAAACAAAATTTTCTTATATAACAAAAACGTTAAACCATAAACCCTAACACAAACACCATAAACAAAATTTTCCACTTGTGCCAAGTCCATCATCATATACACAGAGAAGAAGTAAAACAAAACAAGAAAGAAAACGTGTGATCATGTCTTTCTCCCATTCACCTTCTTCATCAGATCATGCTCCTAATCCTCAGAGTAACCCTTTAATCCCTAGAAACTGCTCTCAACAACTTGCCAAACGAATGCAGCAAAGCACTTGTTACAATAAACCTAATCACAACAAAAGCCCTAAACCCTAAACCGGAATCGATAAACCCTCAATGTGTTACCCAAACCCCAAACCCTAATCACAACAGAAGCCCTAAATCTAAACCGGAATCCATAAACCCTAAATCTGTAACCCAAGCCCTAAACCCTAATCACAACAGAAGCCATAAACCCTAAACCGAAATCGATAAACCCTCAATGTGTTACCCACGCCCTAAACCCTAATCACAACAGAAGCCCTAAATCTAAACCGGAATCCATAAACCCTAAATCCGTAACCCAAGCCCTAAACCTTAATCACAACAAAAGCCCTAAACCCTAAACCGGAATCGATAAACCCTCAATGTGTTACCCACGCCCTAAACCCTAATCACAACAGAAGCCCTAAATCTAAACCGGAATCCATAAACCCTAAATCTGTAACCCAAGCCCTAAACCCTAATCACAACAGAAGCCCTAAACCCTAAACCGGAATCGATAAACCCTCAATGTGCTACCCACGCCCTAAAACCTAATCACAACAGAAGCCCTAAACCTAAGCAGAAATCCATAAACCCTAAATCCGTGACCCAAGCCCTAAACCCTAATCACAACAGAAGCCCTAAACCTAAACTGTAATCGATAAATCCTAACTCTGTAACACAAGCCCTTAACCCTAATCACAACATAAACCCTAATCCTTAACCCCAATCCATAAATCCCAAATCTGTAACCCAAGCCCTAAACTCTAATCGCAACATAAATCCTAAACATAAATCTTTAACCCCTTAAGCCCTAAATCTGTAACCAAAGACCTAAACCCTAATCACAAAATAAACCCTAAAACTAATCTGACATCCAAAAACCCTAAATATGTAAAGTACGCCCTAAACCCTAAATATGTAACCCACGCCCTAAACCCTAATCACAACACATAAAACCAAGCCCTTCACACACCCTGAACACTAAACCATTACCCTTAACCCCCAAACCCTAACCGCTAAACCATAATCACAAAATAAACCCTATCACTAAGCCGAACTCCATAAATCCTAAATCTATAACGCAAGCCCTAAACCCTAATCAGAACACATTAAACCAAGCCCTAACGCATATTAAACCTAACATGAATGTCGCTAACAAGTTCATATGGTCCTAACAATTTTCTAATACAAAAATATAACATATTAAATATCGTGCACAATTGTTAAATCGACTTACTTGTTGGCAGGGCTTTGGTGTCGGCAGAGCTTCGCTTAAGAGAGAATTGCCTCCTAAACTCAAGAGAGAAGTCAGACAAAATTTTAGAGAGAAGGTGAAATGGTAAAAAATGAATTTTGGGGGGTATTTATAGGCAACTGGTGACCCAAACACGCCTAGCTTGGGCGTGTTGCAACACGCCTAGCTTGGGCGTGTTACAACACGTCTGGCTAGGGCGTGTTTGGGTGCACTATTTGCCCAAATACTTCCCTAGCTGCACCATTTCTCAAATTTTTTTAATTAAATGTATTATTTATAATTTTTTGCCAATAAAGGACTAGTACGTGACTCACGATACCAACAAAAAAGAAAAAACTTATGAAATTATATTTTTGGACAGATTCTAGCGTGCGAAAATAATTATTTTTGCAGGTAAATGTATTAATTAATTTTTAAATAAACGATTGGATTTTTATTATTTTATTTTTCAGTTTTATATTCTCTTTTTCTTTTTGTAATTTCCAATTTAACGCTGTCCAAATGTCCCTTCTCTCCCACCGGAACCGGGAAACAACGCTGGCACCTCTAAATCCACCAGCAGCCAAACTCCTTCAACACTAAAAAAAAGCAAAATCAACAAACATCAAACACCACTCAACAGCATCATCACCATGTTTTAAGATCATTAGGGACTTTTAGAGGTTCTGTAAAAAGAATTGGGACTTTTAGAGGGGTTTTTTTTTTTTTTTGACAAAAGGACTTAAAAGATTATTGGATATTTAAATATTTAATTCAAATATTTTAAAGGTAACTTTTACTTTTCAAATAATGATTTCGGTTCTCCTAACCTAATTATACTTTCAATCAATCATTATAAATAGTAATAAATATGCATAACGCGTTTAATACTTAATTTAGTATAATATTTGAAGAATGCATAATTTTTTCTTCTATAATTTTAAAGTCCGCCACGACGAAGGTTAAGTCTATTAACATTGTATCAACATGGGGTTTAGTTCAGCGATTTGAGATCTAACTGCTATGGATTAAAAATATTAACATTGTATTAACATCATGTTAGAAGATATTTAAATATTGGATAAAATTTAAAAAATATTAATTTTATAGTCATATGTTTTTTATATTAATTTGATTATTGTAAAAATAAAGTATATTTTTTCTAGTCCTATGATAGATGGTAATTTAACGTGAATGTGTCTAACAAACTTACAAGTGTAATTTAGTTACAAATGAATAAAATAAGTTTTGATGACTAAAAATTCTCATAAATTAGAATTTTCCATCACTTTTGGAATGATTTTCTAATGAAATTAAGGGAATATATGAAACAACAACGAATTTTGACACTTTTTGAATGTATTTTAAAAAATAGAAAGAAAAAATAATTAAATTTAATAACCACGTTAGAGAGTAGTTTAACTAAGTTATCATTAAGGACAAAAAAATGTTTTATTTTTAAAAAATCATATTAATATGAAAATTTTTATAAATCTGAAATTAATATTTTCAAATTTTACAGTAACTTTAAACATATTTTACCCTTATATATTTTATTGATATTTTATTAAGAGTAACTTTAACTTTTGATATAATGTTCTTGATTCTCTCAATTATATATAATTAAAGTAAATCATATATTAATAAGTTTACAATCAGTTTTTTTTACAGAGCAATTATTATATTTATAAGAATGCACAATTTGTTCTCATATAATATTAAAATTTGAAATATTAAAATACTGTTAATCGAATACATTATATCTAACATAATTGTTTATATTTAATACATTATCTCATATAATGTTAAAGAATATGATGCTTTCCACGGCATATTTTCACAATATTTCTGCTAAATCTCAGAAATTACCAGCACTTGTAGTGTATGTTCAGAGTATTGAACTATGTCATCATAAGGGCAGTAGCACAAACATAATTCGTACAATAATATGCAGCAAAAATATATAACCCGATTTGCAATAACCTGTGACTAGTACATAGTAACAAATATATGACAACAAAATGCTCACGAGCAAGATATATTTATTTTTCATTGCATTTAACGATAATACGATATTAAACTATTTTCGATAATACAAATTTATTAACAAACAAAATACATGTTATCAGGTTTGGCATAATTTAGCACAGAATCATTCAGGAGCCTGGCACGATTGCACGTGTCAAATGGTACAGATGTCTCCCTTTACAATAACGTACCAAAACTTTGCAGTACATCACTGTCTCAAAGAGAACTTTACCTACCAAACATTAAAAAGAAGAAAGTCATCATCTCAACAAGCTTTTATTATGTGCCAGGTTATGAATAGATTTTTTTTTTTTCCTCAACAAATTGCATTTGGTGCAGCAATGAATCATTGGGATGCTATTATAGCAAAATATATAAAAGCAGTGAAACACTTTACATTTCAGTCTTATTATCAAAATAAAAGCTTTGATTATAAAAAAAAAAAAAAAAAAAAAAGAGAGCTGTGAAACACTTTTACCTTTTAGTCATGGATTAGGAATCTCTTTTTCATTCTGGTTGGGAAGACAACAACTGTTACATATATCCTATCATTTAGGTTGTTGAAGAACCGAAAATAGCATGCCTCCATGAACTTTTTATAATTAGAGTTCCACATACACCCCAAAATCCAACACAAAATCCCAACCCGAGGCTAACATAAAATCCAAAGTTTCTGAATTCATCCTTATCTTCCTCGGTGACATTTTTATCAACTCTTCCAGATGGTAAGATCACATCCCAAGGACATTGGTTTGTTAGTGGTGGACCACAAAGTCCACTGTTCCCTACATATGTAGAAGCATCAAAGGACTGAAGTTGAGTGCTTACTGGAATTTCTCCAGATAAGTTGTTAAAAGACAAGTTCATGTAACTGAGAAAACTCAAATTTGAAAAGCTTTCTGGCATTCTACCATAAAGATGGTTTCTTGACAAGTCGAGTGATTCCAACATTTGCATATGACCAATGTTGTTGGGAATGAATCCTGTGAGACCATTTCCTGAAAGATTTAAGCCAGCTAATGCCGTAAGAGATGTTAGACTTTGAGGTATCTCTCCTGCAAAATGGTTATCAGAAAGATCAATAATTGTCATAAGTCCAAGAATTTTCCCGTATTCTCTGTTTTTTCCTTTCCATGATAATATTGTTTCATCAAAAATAGAGTTTCTTTCGGTACCAAAAATTAAAGTATGACCAGATGTGTTATAGAAAGAGGTTTCTCTTCGAAACTTTATACTTGACAAAGCATTTATGTGACTGAGGCATTGTGGTATTTCCCCTGAAATATTGTTTGAAGAAAGATCCAATACTTGAAGATATAATAGTTTACATAAACTTGTGGGCATGCTTCCTTGGATCTTATTTGCTCGTAGACGCAAAACAATCAAACTATTCAGGTTATGGCCTACCCATGTTGGCAATGTTCCTTCGAGAATGTTATCCCCAAAATCAATGAATTTTAAGCCTCTACAAAGAGTCAAAGATGGAATTTCACCAGAGAAGTTGTTGTTATTTAAATGCATCGACTCAATTTGCCACAAAGTGCCAAATGACTTGGGTATTCTCCCTGATAAACGATTCTGAGCCAAATTTAGAACTTTCAATCTTTGAAATTTCTGCCAACAATTTGGAAGTGACCCTGCTAGTAAGTTACTAGACAGGTCAAGATAAATTAAAGACATGGGCGACATTGCACAAAACCATGATACAGAACCTGAGAACATGTTATTGGAGAGAAATAATAGACTGTATAGTTTTGGAAAAGCAGGCAGTGGACCAGACAAATTGTTGAAACTAAAATCCCATCGACTTTTAAACGCTCCTTTTATACTTGGTAATGATTTTGGTAAGACGCCACTAAGTTTATTATGTGACACATTTAAGTATAAAAAACTTGAAGACATGTCCCAAAACCATTCAGGAAACAAATCCATAATACCAGTATTAGAGATTTGCAGCGCCACAAGTTTCCTTTGATATTTGAGCCATATTGGAAATTGGGGCCCCAAAATGCACGATGATGCATATAATAACCTCAGTTGGAAAGGGGGAACCCAATTTGGATTCAAGTTAAATGAAACTGAATTCCCGCTCACATCCAATCTATCCAATCTAGATAGGGTTTGTGGATGCACTTCACTAAGACTACCATTCAACTTGTTGCAAGAGAGAAACAAGTCAGCCAGATTAGAAAGTTGCCCAATAGTATATGGAAGTGTCCCACTCAATTGATTATGGGAAAGATCCAAATAATTTAATGAGGCAAATTTAGTGACTTCGAACACAGGCAATGATCCACTCAAATTGTTGAAACTAAGATCCAAGACTTCAAGATGGGGCAAGTGATCAAATGATAATGTCCCAAAAGTATTGGTATTTCGAAGAACTAGTCTCTTCAAGGATGCAAACCATGAAAAATCAGGAAGTGACCCACTCCTAAATGGGTTCTGGTCAAGATCCAACTTCTCTAAATCATGTTGTGCAGAACACAGTTCTGGTAAGTAGTCACTTAGTTGGCCAGACAATTTATTGAAACCCAGATATAACTCCTTAAGTTGGCACAAAGTCTGAAAAGATTTTATTATGCTACCATCAAGTTCATTAAACGACAGATCTAGATATTGAAGTGAAATCATATTTCCAAAGTCATTTGGAACACTATGCAAAGAATTGAATGAGAGATCAAGAAGTGTGAGGACTTTGCTGGCGTTTAACACCCATGACAGAAATGAAGATTTTAATTCATTTTCCGAAAGACTGAGGATTTGGAGAGAAGTGGAAGAATTCGAGTGGAGAATAGATTTAGGATTGACTTGAGGGAGCCCACAGCCATCTAAATAAAGCTCCGATAGATAAGGGATTTTACTTATTGATGATGACCAATCAATAGCTCTACGAAGATTGATATGTGAGAGATCAAGGTATTTCAAATTAGAGAGGTGAGCAAGCCATTCAAGGTCACTTGCCACCAAATTATTACCCCGAAGGTCAAGAATTTGCAAATTGGAAAGGTTTGGCTAGAGTATGAGGGACGGAACCAACAAGTTCATTCAATGCAAGTTTCAACTCTATCAATTGACCAAGTGAGCCAATGCATTTTGGGATCTCTCCTTCTAATTCATTATAACTGAGATCTAAGAAAGTGAGATGCTGCAGTTCACATATTGAAGAATCTATCTTACCTCCCAATGCTGCAGAAATATTAAAATTTACCAGAAAACTCCAGGATGGAAGATCTTGTATATTTTCAGCTCCTATTACTGGAGTAAAAAATGAAAATCGGAGCTCCAATGTCGTTACATGACCAGTTAAATTATTGCAAGAAATTCCATTCCATTTGCAACAATCTTCACCCTTCCATGAAGATAGAAGCTTCCTTCCATGAATGAATCCACGTTTTAACTTGAGAAGAGCTTGTTTGTTTGTCTCAGTGCACTTCCTTGTATGGGAAATTCCAATGAATAAGGAGATGCATAAAACGGTCACCACACAAAAGAGACAGAACCTATGACAGAACATGTTGAGCAACTCAAACTTCTGTGGAAATATTTTAGGATACTAAGTTTGAAGAATTTAAGAGGGATTTGACAACTGAAATATGAAATTATTGTAGTTAGGGATGGCAATTTATAGACAGCAATTACAAGAAGCTCACATCATGTCCATGAAAGTGTTCACTTATGTCGCTGTTTTAGTTTATGGTGGCTTTAGTTTGTTATTATATTGAAGATTGTGTATCATTTTAAACCAGTGAACATCAACCCTTGTATCAATGGTGCTCACTAGCTTCAATTCAACTAAACTTGAGTGAGGGGGTGCAATAAAACAATGTGTGATACATCATGATGACCCTCTTTTTCTCAAGCCTCTCTAACAGCAGTACTTTTCAATTCTCTGTAGTGTGCAAGTTGGCTGGTCACTAGCTTCAAGTCAACTAAACTTGAGATGAGGGGCAAGACTTGTGTGCTATAAAACAATGTCTGATACATCATGATGATTGATGACCTTCATTTTCTCATCTGAAGTGTCTACAACTGTATTACTTTTCATTTCCGACCTATAGTCAACTAAACTTGAGCTGAGGGGCAAGACTTTTTGTGCAATGATACATCCATCATGATGGCCTCCTCAACAATAGTAGTGTATTGTCCTTCCCATCATGGAATGCAGTACATAATTTATGTATCCTAGTCATTTCCTTTTGCTCTAAAGAGATGGATGTAAAAATGACTAAAAGGTAATCCAATATGATTTTGTGCGGTGATGAGTAATTTTTATACTCGAATTTTAACTACGCAGAGTAATTGCCTTTGATAGGTTTGGTACATAGAAAGTTTAAAAACTAATAGGAAGAAAGGATTATTATGAGAATCTGCAATATTATGCAGGTTTTGCTAAAATTTCACTAATTTAGCATCGCTTATTATGTTAATTATATTTGGAATATTATTAGTATTTTCCTCAATCTAAGTCATTACTCCATTAAATTTTACCAAAAACTCAGTTCTCTAGTCAAATTGGAATTAAATTGTATAACACCAACAAATCTTATTATTACAAGCAAACAGATGCAGCATCATGTCATTGGTAAAATTTACAGAGAGACGTGTTTGCAATTAAATAAGGTTTGTAACTTCAAACATCATGTAATTGAATAATATTTTATAACACAAACAAATTTTATAACTTCAAACACATCTCTCTGTAAGTGCGGACATTGCAAACAGAAGCAACATCATGTCATTTTGGTGTTGTTGGATGGTTAAGGGAGAAGGGAAGAGGTAAAATGTCACAGGATTGATCCATTCTGATAACAAAATTAACATTCTAATAAACTAACATTTATTGATAAAAAAATAAAAAGAAGCAACATAAAGCCATTTTGATGCTGTTTGCAGAGAAAGGAAGCCCCCCCACACCCTTGAGCAAATTCAGTTGGTATATATACGCATTACACTCCAAAGGCAGAGTCCTAACATATCTCCACGAAAACCACAGCACTTCCTCTAATCACCATGAATTTGTGCTATTGTTTGTAGCAACTTTCTACTTTTGATAGGGAGAAGGATCAAGCTAATTTTCAGATTCAGAACACTCCCCCCCCCCTCTCCCTATCTCTATCTACCAAATTATAAAATCATAACTCAAATATTTATATAAATTCACCATTTTTTAAAAAATTGACACCCAATTATAATTAAACTAAAAAATTACTATAAAACTAAATATTTAACACATGAACTAAACACAATTTTACAACTAACAGCAAGCCACTTGGATCCCAATGTGGATGCCTCAACATCACTTAACACCAGGGATTAGAAATGCAGGCAAAAAATTTATAAGGGATTAAGACCTATCATAGTTTTTTTAGGGAGGGGACTATAGCAAAATCAACCAAAAATAATTAAGAAACCAAAAAAATAATTAACCCTATATTTTAGCATACTATGTTACATCATATAATAATCATATAACAAAGAATGTCTAGCTATTAACAAGATATATTTTTAATGCATATATCATAACATAATTGGTATTAAATTATTTTCAAACATACAAATATATTAACAATTAACAATACAATACAACCGTAAACTAAAAAAAAAATACAATACAATACATCTATTTATTCATCATAAACACTTGTGGATATTTGTTTATTTTGGCATAATTTAGCACAAAATCCTTGAGAGGTGTGATAGACTGCACTTGTCCATTGGTATAGATGTCTCCCTTCAAATTAACCAAAACATTGCAGTATATTACTGTCTCAAACAGAGAGCTTTACCTAGCAAATATTCAACAGAAAAAAGTCATCATCCCAACAAGCAATGATAATTTGATTGTGTGTAAGTTACTAGACAGGTCAAGATAAATTAAAGATATGGACGACATTGCAAAAAACCATGATAAAGAACCTGAGAACATGTTATTGGAGAGAAATAGACTGTATAGTTTTGGAACAGCAGGCAGTGAACCAGAACCTATGACAGAACATGTTGAGCAACTCAAACTTCTAAGAAGAGCTATAAGCTTGGTGGAAGGTTAGACTCGTTATTCTATGTTTCAACTGGTTTCTTTTTAGTTCTTTTCCTCTTCATCTCCCCCTCCTTCTTTCCCCCTTCTTTTCTTTTATTTTATTTCCCCTTTCCCTTCCCCTTCCCCTTCCACTTGTTTTTTCAACCTCCTCGTATCTATCATGGGGTTCATCTACTACCAACCCCAATTAGCTTAGTGATATGCTGCTAGCATACATTAGTTATTAGGGTAAATTAACTAATAATTCATATAACAATTAGAAATATAGGCTAGAATTAGTTAAGTTTATTTATTTATTTGCTATTATCTCATTTTATTGTTATTTTGTTATTTCAGAGTTAAAAAGAGGAGAAAAGAAGCAATATGGCTTTTCGAACATGCCACGCGATCCGTGCCAGATCCCGCGCCATCCACGCCAGACTTCCAGAGCAGCCTATTCAGTTCGAATATCCCACGCGATTAGCATGGGAATCCGCACGAGTCGCGTCACAGTTACGAAGTTACTTGATTTAAAAAGATTTGACACTAAAATAGCTTGGGAAAAAGGAGTTAGTTACCTTAATTAATAGATGGACGTGTGGGAATAAATAGGAGGCACTTTTACACTTCTTACATACTTTTACACAGAGAAACACAGTAAAGAGAGGATTGAAGCCAGAGAACAATGGAAGAATTGAGAAATTCTGAATGTTTCTGCTGTCTTTGTATTTCTTGAGGTTAGACATGAACATGTCTGACTAATTTTTTTTAGTGGTTAGGGCCAAAACCCAATGTGAACTCCTCTGTAATTTGATTTGGCATTAATATGAGATTATTATGATTGCTTTGTTTTACTCTGAGCTTCATTGTATTTTTCTTTCTTAGAATTGACTATTCTATTTAAGTTCTTAGAGTTAGAATTCGGAATAGGGATGTTGGGATTCTAATTTCTGACAGGAGTAAAATAACAGTTTTTATATTGCCTAGGGATAGGGATGTATGATTGTAGAAACTCTATGATATATTCTTTTAAATGCTTAGCTTGATAGGAATTGTTAAGGATTAGGATTTCTAATTGGGTTAAAGGATTAAATTACTAAGGAATTAGGATTTAACTAAATTTGGAAAGATACATCCTCTGAGTAATCAAAAATAATTGAATTTAATAATCAATTCAAGTGAAAGAGGTAAGGGATCAAAGGGGATTGTGTTCTAACCACAATGATTTCTCTTAACTGTATTACAGTCAATTTAAACTTGTTTTAATTTCTTATTAATTTCTGTCATTTATTTAATTGCTTAATTCCACAACGCAACACTACTCTATTCAAACTTATTGTTTTCTTCCAATCTCTTAGATCGTAAGTTACGATAAAATTAGAAACTCAATTCCTGTGAATACGATACTCTACTTACTCACTTTATTACTTGAAACAAACGGTACACTTGCCGTTCAGCAACACTTAGGTTAAAGGTGTTTTTGATGTTGACTAAGTTTGAAGAATTTAAGAGGGATTTGACAACTGAAATATGAAATGATTGTAGTTAGGGATGGCAATTTATAGACAGCAATTACAAGAAGCTAACATCATGTCCATAAAAGTGTTCACTTATGTCGCTGTTGTAGTTTACGGTGGCTTTAGTTTGTTATTATATTGAAGATTGTGTATCATTTTAAACCAATGAACATCAACCCTTGTACCAATGGTGCTCACTAGCTTCAATTCAACTAAACTTGAGATGAGGGGCAAGACTTAATTCTCTGTAGTATGCAAGTTGGCTGGTCACTAGCTTCAAGTCAACTAAACTTGAGATGAGGGGCCAGACTTGTGTGCTATAAAACAATGTCTGATACATCATGATGATTGATGACCTTCATTTTCTCATCTGAAGTGTCTACAACTGTATTATTTTTCATTTCCGACCTATAGTCAACTAAACTTGAGCTGAGGGGCAAGACTTTTTGTGCAATGATACATCCATCATGATGGCCTCCTCAACAATAGTAGTGTATTGTCCTTCCCATCATGGAATGAAATACATAATTTTATGTATCTTAGTCATTTCCTTTTGCTCTAAAGAAATTGATATAAAAATGACTAAAAGGTAATCCAATATGACTGTGCGGTGATGGGTAATTTTTATACTCAAATTTTAGGTACGCAGAGTCATTGCCTTTGATAGGCTTGGTACATAGAAAGTTTAAATACTAATAGGAAGAAGGGGTTATTATGAGAATCTGCAGTATTATGCAGGTTTTGCTAAAATTTCACTAATTTAGCATCGCTAATTATGTTAATTATATTTGAAATATTATTAGTATTTTCCTCAATCTAAGTCATTACTCTATTAAATTTTACCAAAAACTCAGTTCTCTAGTCAAATTGGAATTAAATTTTATAACAGCAACAAATCTTATTTATACAAGCAAACAGTTGCAGCATCATGTCATTAGTAAAATTTACAGAGGCGTGTTTGGAATTAAATAAGATTTGTAACTTCAAACATCATGTAATTGAATAATATTTTATCACACAAACAAATTTTATAACTTCAAACACATCTCTCTGTAAGTGTGCAGACATTGCAAACAGAAGCAACATCATGTCATTTTGGTGTTGTTGGATGGTTAAGGGAGAAGGGGAGAGGGAAATTGTCACAGGATTGATCCCCTCGGATAACAAAATTAACATTTATTGATAAAAAAAATAAAAAGAAGCAACATCAAGCCATTTTGATGCTGTTTGCAGAGAAAGGAAGCCCCCACACACTCTTTAGCAAATTCTGTTGGTATACATACACATTACACTCCAAAGACAGGGTCCTAAGAGTGCTCCACGAAAACCACATACTTCCTCTGATCACAATTATTTTGTGCTATGGTTTGTAGCAACTTTTTTCTTTTGATAGGGAGAAGGACAAGCTAATTTTCAGAACACTCCACTCCCCCCCCCCCCCCCCCCCCCCCCCCCCCCCCACACACACACACAAAATCATAACTCAAATATTTATATAAATTCACAAATATTTTTAAAATTGACACCCAATTATAATTAAACTAAAAAATTACTATAAAACTAAATATTTAACACATGAACTAAACACAATTTTACCACTAACAGCAAGCCACTTGCATTCCAATGTGGATGCCACAACATCACTTAACACTAGGGATTAGAAATGCAGGCAAAAAATTTATAAGGGATTAAGACCTATCATAGTTTTTTTGAGGGTGGGGACTAAAGCGATATCAACAAAAAATAATTAACCCTATATTTTAGCATACTATGTTACATCATATAATAATCATATAACAAAGAATGCCTAGCTACTAACAAGATATATTTTTAATGCATATATCTTAACATAATATGATATTAAATTATTTTCAAACGTACAAATATATTAACAATTAACAATACAATACAACCGTAAACTAAAAAAACAATACAATACATTTATTTATTAATCCATGACACTTGTGGATATTTATCAATTTTGGCATAATTTAGGACAAAATCATTGAGAGGTGTGATAGACTGCACTTGTCAATTGGTATAGATGTCTGCCTTCAAATTGACCAAAACATTGCAGTATATTACTATCTCGAACAGAGAGCTTTACCTAGCAAATATTAAACAGAAAAAAGTCATCATCCCAACAAGCAATGATAATTTGATTGTGTGTAAGTCTTTCTTTTTTTGTTTTATAAGCAAAAGATTCCGTTTTATGACAAAAAAAAAGCTAGCTTAAACAAGAGGTGTGCAAAAGCATACAAATTCTTTTCTCAATACAAAAACAACACTAAATCAGCAGCAAGTACTGTTTGGGTGCAGGTTATTATGAATAGATTTTTATTCTTTTTCAAGAAAATAGCATTGTGTGCAATAAGCAACGAATTATTGGTACGCTATTATAAAAAAATAAGAGGCGTCAAACACTTTACCTTTAATTTTGGATTTGGAATCTCTTTTTCACTCTGATTGTAAACACAACAAATCTTACATATATCGAATCTTTTATGTTGTTGAAGAACTGAAAATAGGCATGTCTCCATGAACTGTGTATAATTAAAGTTCCACAAACACCCCAAAATCCAACACAAAATCCAAACCCGAGGCTGATGAAAAACCCGAAGTTTACGAGTTTATCTTCATCTTCATCAGTGCCATTTTTATCAACTCTTTTGGTTGGTGGGACCACTTCACTTGGGCATTGGTTTGTGAGTGGTGGGCCACAAAGCCCAATGTTCCCTTGAAACATAGAGGCATCAAAGGATTGTAATTGAGTGCTTTTCGGAATTTTGCCAGATAAGTTGTTGAAAGACAAGTTCATGTAACTCAGAAAACTCAAATTTGAAAGGCTTGTTGGCATTCTACCATAAAGATGGTTTCTCGACAAGTCAAGTGATTCCAACATTTGCATATGACCAATGTTGCTGGGAATGAAGCCTGTAAGATTATTTCCTGAAAGATTTAAGCCAGCTAGTGCCATAAGTGTTGTTATACTTTGCTCTCTCCTGTTAAGTTGTTGCCAGAAAGATCAATGATTGTCATAAGTCCAAGAATTTTCCCATATTCTCTGTTTTGTCCTTTCCATGCCAATATTGTTTCATCAACGTCAGACGGACTTGTAGTATCACCATAGTAAGAACGAATGTATGTGTCATAGGAAATGCTTTCTCTTTTAAACTCCATATTTGACAAAGCAGTTATCTGACTGAGGCATTGTGGTATTTTCCCTGTAATATAGTTTGTAGAGAGATCCAAAACTTGAAGAACTGATATCTCATATAGACTTGTTGGAATTCTTCCTTGGATCTTATTTGCTCGAAGACGCAAAACAATCAAAGTATTCAGGTTATGGCCTACCCATGCTGGCAATGTTCCTTCAAGAATGTTATCCCCAAAATCAATGAATTTTAAGCCTCTACAAAGAGTCAAAGAAGGAATTTCACCAGAGAAGTTGTTGTTATTTAAATGCATCGACTGAATTTGTTGTAAAGTGCCAAATGACTTGGGTATTCTCCCTGATAAACTATTGTGAGCCAAATTTAGAACTTTCAATCTTTGAAATTTCTGCCAACAATTTGGAAGTGGCCCTGCTAGTAAGTTACTAGACAGGTCAAGATAAATTAAATATGTTGGCGACGTTGCACAAAAGGAAGATACTGACCCTGAGAACATATTATTTGAGAGATATATAGCATATAGTTCTGGGAAAGCAGGCAGTGGACCTGACAAATTGTTGAATCTAAAATCCCATACACATTTATACGCTGTTTTTATACTTCGTAATGATTTTGGCAAGACTCCACTAAGTTTATTATGTGAAACATTTAAGTATGTCAAATGTGAAGATATGTCCCAAAACCATTCAGGAATTGAATCTATAACGCCAGTATTAGAGATTTGCAGCACGGCAAGATTCCTTTGATATTTGAGCCAGTTTGGAAATTGAGGCCCCAAAGTGCAGGACGATGCATAGAATTGTTCCAGTTGGAAAGGTGGAATCGAATTCGGATTCATGTTAAATGAAAGTGAATTTTCACTCACATCCAATATCGTCAATCTAGGTAGGCGTAACAGATGAACTTCAGTAATGTTACCATTCAACTTATTCGAAGAGAGAGACAAAAGCAAGAGATTAGAAAGTTGCCCAATAGTATTTGGAAGTGTTCCACTCAATTCATTATGGGAAAGATCCAAATAATCTAATGACGTAAATTTAGTTACGTCGAATACATGCAATGATCCACTCAAATTGTTGAAACTAAGGTCCAAATGTTCAAGACTGGGCAAGTGATCAAATGATAATGGCCCAACAATACTGGCTCTTTGAACTGATAATGTCTTCAAGGATGAAAACCTAGAAAAATCAGGAAGTGACCCACTTAATGATGGGTTAAAGCCGAGATGCAACTCCTCTAAAGCATTTTGTGCAGAACACAATTTTGGTAAGTAGTCGCTGAGTTGGCCAGACAATTTACTGGAAACCAGTGACAATGTCTTAAGCTGACACCAATTCTGAAAGGATTTTATCAAGCTACAATCAAGTTGGTTCTGTGAGAGGTCTAGATGTTGAAGAGAAGTCATGTTTGCAAAGCCATGTGGAACACTTTGCAAATAATTCTGTGAGAAATCAAGAGATGTGAGGTCTTTGCTAACATTAAGCACAACAGAGTTGAAGAGCTTAATAAATTTTCTGAAAGATTGAGGATTTGGAGAGAAGTGGAAGAATTCGTGTGGGGTATAGATTTAGGATTGAATTCACGGAGAAGACACCCTTTTAAATTAAGCTCCAATAGAGAAGCGACTTTACTTATTGATGATGGCCAATCAGTAGCACCAAAAAGATTGACATTTGAAAGATCAAGGTATCTCAAATTAGAAAGGTGAGAAATCCATTAAGGTCATTTGCAACCAAACTATTTCCCCCAAGCTCTAGATTTTCCAAATTGGAAAGGTTTGCCAGAGTATGAGGAATGGAACCACCAAGTTTATTCCATGCAAGTTTCAACTGTGTCAATTGACCAAGTGAACCAATGCACTCTGGGATGACTCCTTCAAAGGCATTACCACTGAGATCCAACTCTATCAATTGACCAACTGAACAGATGCACTTTGGGATGTATCCTTCTAAGAAATTAGCACTGAAATTTACGAAAGTAAGATTCTGCAGTTCACATATTGAAGAATCTAACTTACCTTCCAATGCTTGAGAATATTCGTCTAAAATTGGGAGATCCAATCTGGTTACATGCCCAATTAAATTATTACATGAAATTCCTTTCCATTTGCAACAATCTTCACCGTTCCACGAAGACAGAATGTGTCTTCCACCCGCGAAACCATGCTTTAACTGGAGAAGAGCTTGTTTGTCTGTCTCCGCGCACTTCTTTGTATGGGAACTTCCAACGCATAATAAAGACATGCATAGAATGATCACCCCAGAAAAGAAACAGAACCTGCAACTAAACATGGTGATCAACTCTAACTTCTGGAAATGTTTTGGGATATTAAATTTGAAGAATGTAAGGACGATGTGTGAAGTGAAATCTAGTTAGGGTGGTCAATTTATAGACTGCAATTAGAAGAAGCTACATCATGTTTATGAAATTCTTGTATAATTTCAAACCAATGAATATCATCCATTGTATGGATGTGCTCACAAGCTTAAAGTAAACTTGGGTTAAGAGGCAAGACTTTTGTGTAATAAAACAATGTGAGATACATCAAGATGGCCCTTCTTTTCTCATTAAGTGTCCCCATTCCCCAATAGTGGTATTTTTCATGTCTCATTACAGTATAGTCAACTAAACGTGAGCTGAAGGGCAAAGCTTTTGTGCAATGTGATACATCATAATTAATGGCCTTCTTTTCTCAAGTGTCCTCAAGAATGGTGTGTATTGTCCTTCCTATCTTCTTTGATCGAAGTAAATAATTTACGTGTCTTGTTTCTTTTTCCTTTAAAAAAATTCAATTATTATTACGAAGAGTAATTGCCATGTGTAGGTTTGATAAGTGGAAAGTTCAATTACTAATAGGAAGAGGGGATCATTATGAGACTCTGCAATATTGTCTAGTTTTTGCTCCATTTTCACAAATTTAGCATTGCTTATTATGTTAATTATATTTTGGTATATTATTAATACTTTCCTCAATCATAAGGCATAACTTGAATTTTTTCCCCATAAGTCATTCTTTAGTCAAACTGAAAATCTTATAATTATATAAGTGGTGAATTCTCCCAATTGATTGATCAATATGCATGGTTACATAGTCACGTTAAAATTCCTTAAGCTGGGAAAGGTTTGCGGTAAGTTGTGAGCAAAAGTAGTACTAAAAAAAAGGCACTATTATCAATTGTCTTAACAGAGATGTTTTTGAAGAAATGGGTTTTATTTATCCCTGCCCTGTCCCCTTTTGCTTTCACATTTAGGGTCTCTGCTGTGGCAAAAATAAAATAAAATAAACTAACAGAAATTGTGGCCTTAATGAGAACAACCACAACAAGAAAAATGTTGTTGAGTGGTCATGGATTTCAACTACCGTTCCCTTAGAGTTGCTTTGGTGTTGCTAATCAGACATATATAATGATCAGTAAATTAAACATTGTTTGAAGAACATTCCAAAAATTAATTGTCTTTAAATCTTCAGAACTTTCAGGGATATCAACTAGCCATTATAAGAAGTCATGGAAGATCAGACAGGTCATGATTAATTCAATGTGTATGTTCCCGTTTCCATCTTTTTTAAATCCTTTAGTAAATATATACATCAATCAAGATTGTAAATCTAGCAATTCATTCACTTGAAACTAGGAAACAAGGTAAATGTTAGTCATGAAAAGTAAATTTTTTACATTATTGTTGATTAGGAAGATGGATTTTGGTTGGGTACACAGATTGCATTCTGGATTCCAACAAAGCGGCATACTTATCAAGCATAGAGACCACAGCTTCAAACTCAAGTCACCTGCTTCACTATGTTATCAATCTGAGCAACATACTCATTAAAGCTACCACTCTTGCATTTCAACTGCTCCACAAAAACCCTTAACCCTGAAGCCCAGTCACCGAACCCTTTACATTCTCTTGCCACCCTTACACTCATCTTTCTCTGCTCATGAAATCATTTAGTTTAGTGAATTTGAAGATGCTAAGGGAGGCAATCAAGCAAATAATTAAGATATAACAAACAAGAAAGGAAGGAGAGTTGAAGTACCATTACCAATTAAATCAGATCACATAATCCAAAACTACCACCACTCTCTGCATATCTTTTATACAGCCTTACAATAATCAATATCAATATGATATGTTCTTAAAAGCTCATGAACTTTTACCCTTTGGAATTGTGATAATGATATAGGTTAAATTCACTAGGATAGGACACTTGTCTTTTGTGACACCTTCTGCAGAGAATTGTCAGAGTATGACAATACTAATCACAAAAATATCTAAACAGCACAACCGCTAGAAATTATGTAGACAACCCTAAAATATATCTTTCCCAGTCTCATCCTAAATGTAATCTGCTATATACATTCTTTTAGTCACCTATATTTATCTAGCGGAGATTGCAAACTCAGCTTCTGTTTTAGGGAATGCAGTTTTGCAGCCTGCTGGTGTCATTACAGTTGGGTTTTTTTTTTTTTTTTGCTTATATAGGACACATAGTTTTCTTTTCATAGACAGTCTTTTTAGTTTACAGTTAAATTATTGCATGAACTTCCATTCCATTTGCAACAATCTTCACCCTTCCATGAAGATAGATGCTTCCTTCCTTGAATGAATCCATGTTTTAACTTGAGAAGAGCTTGTTTGTTTGTATGGGAAATTCCAATGCATAAAGAGATGCATAAAACAGTCACCACACAAAAGAGACAGAACCTATGATAGAACATGTTGAGCAACTCAAACTTTGTCAAGAGCTATAAGCTTGGTGGAAAGTTAGATCCATTGTTATCTCTATGTTCCAGCTGATCCCTTTTTAGTCATTTTCCTCTTCATCTCCTCCCTCCTTCTTTCCCCCTTCTTTTTTTTATCTTATTTCCCTTCCATTTCCCCTTCCACTTTTTTTTTCAACCTCCTCGTATCTATCATTGGGTTCATATACTACCGACCCCAATTAGCTTGGGTTAAAGGTTTTGTTGATGTTGATCAAGTTTGAAGAATTTAAGAGGGATTTGACAACTCAAATATGAAATTATTGTAGTTAGGGATGGCAATTTATAGACAGAAATAACAAGAAGCTAACATCACGTCCATGAAAGTGTTCACTTCTGTAGCTGTTTTAGTTTATGGTGGCTTTAGTATGTTATTATATTGAAGATTGTGTATCATTTTAAACCAGTGAACATCAACCCTTGTATCAATGGTGCTCACTAGCTTCAATTCAACTAAACTTTAGTGAGGGGGTGCAATAAAACAATGTGTGATACATCATGATAACCCTCTTTTTCTCAAGCGTCCCTAACAGTAGTACTTTTCAATTCTCTGTAGTATGCAAGTTGGCTGGTCACTAGCTTCAAGTCAACTAAACTTGAGATGAGGGGCAAGACTTGTGTGCTATAAAACAATGTCTGATACATCATGATGATTGATGACCTTCATTTTCTCATCTGAAGTGTCTACAACAGTATTACTTTACATTTCTGACGTATAGTCAACTAAACTTGAGCTGAGGGGCAAGACTTTTTGTGCAATGATATATCCATCATGATGGCCTCCTCAACAATATTAGTGTATTGTCCTTCCCGGAATGAAGTACACAATTTATGTATCTTAGTCATTTCCTTGTGCTCTAAAGAAATGGATATAAAAACGACTAAAAGGTAATCCAATATGATTTTGTGCGGTGATGAGTAATTTTTATATTCGAATTTTAACTACGCAGAGTAATTACCTTTGATAGGCTTGGTACATAGAAAGTTTAAATACTAATTGGAAGAAAGGATTACTATGAGAATATGTAATATTATGCAGGTTTTGCTCAAATTTCACTAATTTACTCTCTTATATCTTTATTTTTAAACTGAATTTTGATATTTTTAAAAAAAATCAATAATAAAAAATAATCTTACATAAAAAATTATTGGTTCATTATAAATTCAAAATTTAATTTTATAATTAAATAAAATTATTTAGAATAAATTACACTTATCCTATGTATTTCTAGTAACTTGCAACTAAATTTAATACCTGCCCTATCTCATTTTCATTTAAGGTCTCTGTTATGGCAAAAATAAAACAGAATAACTGAAATTCAGGCCTTAAAGAGAACAGCCACAATAAGAGCAATGTTGTTGAGTGGTCATGGATTTACTTGAGATTGAATAATTGTGTATATAATATAAGTACACAGGAAATATATTTATATTAATAAGTACAAAAACTAATTTCTCATATACAAGATGTGGGACTATTATATTATATGTGTTGTACTACTCTAACACTCCCCCTAAAACTGGTGCATATATATTGTGAGCACTCAGCTTGTTACAAATATATTCAATCCGAGGATTTCTAAGACAAATATCTGATAGTAACTTCTCTATAAATTATCTGGGACATAAACAAGGCTAGTATATCTGGGACAAAGACAAGGGTCAGTGCATCTGAGACATAAACAAGGGTCAATGCATCTGAGACATAAACAAGGGTCAATGCAACTGGGACAAAGACAAAGGCCAGTGCAACTGGGACATAAACAAGGGCTAGTGCAATTGGGACTAAGACAAGAGTCACTGCAATTGGGATCAGCTGAAGATGAATCAGGCGATGGTGTCACTAGAGCGATGGAAGTGGCGGTTCACAGCGAAAAATGTATAAAATGTCGTCGGAAAGCAAAAACAAATGAAAAATGACAGCTAGAAAAGGTACGTCGAGTATAAAAGTCCACTAGAATGTGAAAATAGGTAGCCAGAAGAAGGGAGACAAACGGAGAACAGTGCTTCCGACAGTATGAACAGTATTTTCAGCAGCATGAACAGTGTTTCCAGTGACATCAACAGTGTTTTCGGTGGAGTGAACAGTGCATCCGGTGATGTGGCAGAAACAAACAGATAACAGTGTTTCCGGCAGTGTGAACAGTGTCTCCAGCAACGTGAACAGTTACTCCGACAACATGAACAATGTTTCGGTTTCGTGAACAGTGACTCTGGGGACGTGAACAATGACTACGGTGATGTGGCAGAAACAAACGGATAACAATGTTTCCGTCAACGTGAACAGTTACTCCGGCAACATGACCAATGTTTCCGGTGTCGTGAATAGTGTTTTCGACATTGTGAACAGTGTTTCCGACGGAGTGAAGAGTGACTCCGCCAACGTGGACAGTGTATCCGGTGATGGTGGCAGAAACAAACAGAGAACAAGCAAAGGGGTCCACCGAGGAAAATCGGTCCCCGGTGAAGCACGATCCCTCGTTATCCCTCTACTAGGCTCTGATACCAACTTAGATTGAATAATTGTGTGTATAATATGAGCACATAAGGAATATATTTATATCAATAAGTACAGAAACTAATCTATCATACACAAGATGTGGGACTATTATATTATATGCACTGTGCTACTCTAACAGATTTCAACTATCATTCGCTTAGAAAGAGTTGCTTTGGTGTTGCTAATCAGACATAGTGATCAGAAAATTACACATTGTTTGCAGAACATTGTTGAATGGGAAGATGGATTTTTTACATCATTGTTGAATGGGAAGATGGATTTTTGGTTTGGTACACAGATTGCACTCTTGATTCCAACAATACAACGTACTTATCAAGCATAGAGACCACAGCTTCAAACTCAGTTACTTGCTTCTCAATGTTATCAATCTGCTCAACATACTCGTTAAAGCTACCACTCTTGCATTTCAACTGCTCCACAAAAACCCTCAACCCTGAAGCCAAGTCACCAAACCCTTTGTACTCTTCTGCCACTCTTACATTCATCTTCTCCAACAGCTCTAGGTGATTATTTGTCCCCTAACACAAAAACTCGTCATATTATAACAAAAATAAAAATAATCACAATGGACTTTCCAAACAATGCCACATTTCAATTCACCAAGTGTTCGTTGAACAGATGAGAATTAGGATTTCAAAGAGGGAAGGAAGAAAGAATTTGGGGTTTCACCTGAAGCTCTGATTTGATCATGGTGGAAACGCTACTGAATAGACCATCAAGCGATTCAGCAAGTTCATCTTGCTTCCGATCTTGGGGTTCATCTTTCTTCATATTATCCATAGTTGGAGCATATATTTCACCAATTCACAAGAGAAGGGTAGTAATAACTGTGCGACCCAAGGTGACAATTAAACCAGGTGTTGTTTTTCAGGTCCAAACTGCAGTCATTTAAAAACAACAACCCAATGTAATTGCAAGCTGAGAAATCAAAAACTAACTCAGTCTTCGCATAAATTGGATATGAGAAGTCTGCATATTGCAGGGATTGTACCGATGACCACCATTCTGCTTCCAAAAATTATACAGTGTCCCCTCATTTTTCTCATCTTAAATTTTAAGCATCATTCAAAAAGGCACAATTAACAATACAAGAAATAATTTCTCTGTTCATGAAATGATTAAGTGATTATTAAGATACTTCAAAGTTCGGAAGCAAATCAATAATAGCTAAAAGATGACATCAACAAAAGAAGGTGAATGCAATTACCATCAACAATTAAATCAGACCACAAAAACGATAACAACTGCCACCCTCCCATATCTTTTATAAAGCCTTAAAATAATCAATATCAAGGAGATGTTAATATAGCTCATGAACTTCACTCTTCAAAATTGTGATCATGCTATAAGTTAAATTCACTAGGATGGTACACTTGTCTTGCGCGACACCTTTGGCAGAGAGATTTCAGAGTATGACAATAACAAATCCAAGTAATGAAGCCAAAATATCTAAACTATAAGGATACGTATAACAGTCTTCTGTTAGTTACTTAATTGTATTTCAATTACTGATTGTAATCATTGAATTGATGAATTAACCAAGTCATACAAGATTATAAGAACGTATTTTATATACAAATCAGAAGCTCTGTCAGCTGTGACTAATAGCTTATTATAATCACTAATTGAAATCCAATTAAGTAATTAACAGAAGCTGTTATACATATCATAATATAAACAGCACAAACCCTGAAATAAATATCTTTCTCTAATAATAATCAAAATCATCTTATCTGTTCCCTTGGCAGAGTTTCTTGAGCAAATGGAACAAAACCCAGATTGACCTATTAACAAATTGGTTCGAGAAAAGCAAAACTTTCTTTGAGCCCGACTGATTAGCTTAGCACTAACAAGTGGATTATAAAATACTGTTATTTGGTGTTCCTCACTTTACTTTTTTTTTAATTCATGAAACAGACAACTTAAAGAAGAAAAAACAAGCTATTAATTTGACCCAGAAACTAAAACCTGCATAGCCAGCAATCAGAAACGAAAACCAGTAACTCAAGATGAAAAGAAAATGTTGTACTCCAGTTATTCAATTCAATCACTGAATCACAAGCTTCCCTTCTATCCCAATTCATCAAACTAAGAGAAATCCATGCATTAAGATGATGATCTCAAATGGATGTACAAAGCAAACATCATTTCAATAACTGTCACTAAAAGCGAAAAATTATTTATACTTTGCAATGCAATGAAAAAGGGGTGTAACTCACGGAATTGGAAAGCTTAATTTTCATTGGACGAGAGCAGTGCAATTGGAAGCATACTGATATTGGAGCAACCTATGTGGGTTTTGCCGGTTTCGTCGATTCAGTTATGCTGGTTTCTCCTTCATTCCCTTTTTGTTCGAGTCTTGCCATTATTTTTTTCATTTTAATTGTCGTTTCAACGTGTGGTTTTTTTAGTAATGATTTAAGATTTTAATGTGTGTCTTTTAATTAGCATTTTAATTCCCTTATTTAAAAAATCCATATTTTTTGTCGGATCATCAATTTTATATATAGTTGTTTCTTTTACTTCTATATTTTAATTAATTAAATTATTTCTTAATAATATCTTAAATAAATATATTAAAATTAGTATTTAACTGAATAAAATAAAGAAAATAAATATGCACAAAATTGATAATTTAACAAAAAAAATATGAATTTTCTAAGATATATGACTTAAATTACAAATAAATAAAAGGGACCAACTCGGAACTAAAATTCAAATTTAACCTTTCAATTATTATATTTAAAATTATCGTAATAGATACAAAAAAATTTAGAAAACTATAAAATAGAATGCATGCGTATTTAGAAACCTATGAAATAAATATAAATCTTGAATTTCATTTACATCACATTGTAATCATATTTTTGCTTATAAACAATTAGCAAAACAGTAATTTATCCATGTAAAATTGTTTTAACACCTTTTCTTTTCTTTTCTTTTTTTACTCATTTTAACACTTTTTCTACATAAACTTCTTGATGCGTAAAAAATCGATTATTCAAATATTCAATTTGTAATCTATGGCATAATTTTTGTTTTTCCCAAATTATTCATTTCAAAATAAACTCTTTCTTTAAACAAATAACATCTTCAAAGAAAAGGGAGAAAGAGAATAATTTAAAAAGAAAAGCCCAAGCCCCTTAGAATAAAATTCAATATGGTTGACAATAAAATTCAACAAATCTACATTCAACACCATTTACATCGCAATATCCATGCAAAAATAGCTTCTGTGACACTGGAATTTGCATGCCCTTAGGATTTAGAAAGCATCTAAACACCATTTTAAAATAAGCATGTCCAGCCTTGCATGATTATTATTGTCTCAGCAAACCCAGATGCTTCCAAAGGCTTCTTCAAGTGCCCTTTTCCTACTAATTTCTCCACTCCATCCTCCAGCCCTCTCAGTTCGTAGCCTCTTGGTTTCCTCATCGTCACCTGCAAAGCCTGGCATGTCACCCCCTCCGAGTGGTAAAGGCTGTGGGGCCATGCCTGTAGGCCTTGGCTGTCCTCCTGCAAATGTAGGTGCATATTGTCCTTGAGGAACAGCTCCAAATCCTGCTTGAGAGTTTTGGTTTGTGGCCTGCCTCAAAAGAATCAACAAAGTAAATCGTGCATAATAGTATTTGCGAATGTGCTCTAAGACTATGTAGCACAAACTAGATATTTGAACAGAACACATAAATAAAACCCTTTAACGTGCAGATTACAACATATTGGCTAATTCACACAAAGTTATATAAATCTCAACCAAAATAAAACTACCAAAAGAAAGAACAAGGCTTCAACAATCAAAATTTTAATCATACTAGTTGTAAATCATATATATATTATGGTTATACACAACTTACAAGAACACACACAGGCATAATTAAATTTATGCTTCCTGTAATCTGATCCAAGTTTCATTTTCATAATGAGAAAAGATACAAGAGCAACCCAAAGCAGGACCTTCTAGAAACCCAATCAGCCAAACCATAATTCCATACACAATGAATCTAAATTTTCACAGTTGCTGCATATATAGACACAAGGAAACCTTAGTCAGATCACTTCTTTCAGGCATCCCATCTGCTGCAAAACAATCCTCATATGCGCCATCAACCATTCAAATGTCCTAGAGCTTGTTATGTAAATATTGGCTCATTTTCTGTCCTAGAGCTTGTTATGTAATGATAATATTGGCTAATTTTCTGTCTTTCTTAACAACTACAGTTTTTTCTTTTAAAAAGAATCTGATTGTGATTTATTAATTTATTTGGGAATTCAAGGATTTATATTTTTTTTCTTGTCAAATGTAGATCATAAAGCCAATTGCTTATTTAAGGAAAAACAAACAACAATTTTCACAAAAGAAACGGAGGCAGTAATTGTATCAATAACCAGTCTGTGCAGGTAAAGTATATATGCTAATAGATGAAGTAATATGATAAAACCAAAACTCAATATCAACAGTCCAAGCTCAATAAAGTTTGAATACTGTGCCAAAAAGTAACAGTAATCAACTTATAAAAACAGCAATCTAATGCTCACCGAATCATCATCAGTTTGTGTAGGTTGTCCCTTACTTGCTGCCATAGCTGCAGCTAATTCTTCAGCCTGTTTAATTAATATCAACATAAAAATACATTTTAAAATACGGCAGGAAAGCCACACTTGCATAACAAACTTAAATTTCACTCTTTTTTGTGAATGAGAGATATCCAGGAAACGATGCATATGATTCTACATATTAGGGAGACAAATAAAGAACAAATCAATGAAAAGTCTATTCTCAGATGTACCTTCCGAGCTCGATTAATCATTATTTGTTCTGCATTTTCTTCCTGGTATTTTGCAATTTTTGCTTCAATATCTGAAACATCTATTCCTTCAATCAAGTTAAATGCTGCATGAGCAAAAGGGGAGGAAATCATCAAAAGAAAGCAAAAGTTGTTAAGTGAAACAGCTGTAAACAAGATAATAGAAGCTTACTCATGTCCTCTACTTCCTCCAAGTAATCATTGTATTCTCTCAAAGATGGGAAATCATCTTCACGTTTATTAAATCTATAAATTTACAATAGCAGAATTAGATATTTGAATGAATTTGATTTAACATGAAATGCTGAACATAGTTCCATGCCATCACTATGATACTTATTTCTATTCCACAAAATGTTTGTAATATATATAATAAAGACCTTCAAAGTAATACTAAAACCCATATTTTTAGTATATCTATTCAATTAAGAACTTTAAATATGATGCATCTATTATTTCTCATGTTACATATTATGAAGCAAAAATGTGATAAGAAAACAACAATTACATGCTAGCAATCCTCCTCCTGATAGCTATCTCCTTATTGTGGGGATTTGTACTGGAGACCACCATACCGCTACTGTCAACTTCTTGTTCCCTCTTTCACTTTTCACACCTGAATTTTAAGCATTAGAAAGTTTGCAAGTAAAATAAGAAAAACTTTTTGTTTATGAAACAATGAAGTTTAATGAATATTAAAATGAAACAAAACATAATCAAGTAAACAAGATAAACAAATCCCGGTAAAAAAATCTCAACTATTTAACAAAAAGGAGAGTGCAGTACATCAACAACTAAATCAGGCCACACAATCCCAAAAACAACTTCCCTTCCTCCCAATATATTACATGACCTTCTAGAAAAAAATTTGAGATGTTCAAAAGACCAAGATGGATTATGGAATTGTGAAAATTATATAGGTTAAATTCACAAGGATAGTACACTTATTCACAAGGATAGCCTTAAATACTGTGAGCTTTGTGCCAGCAAAATTAACGTCATTAAAGTGAAAATATTCCAATTTCAAAGTCAATATTCAGAAAAATCTCCTTTCATTATGTATAAGTAATCTCACTCTTTGAGAGGAATGTTTTTCTAATTGAGAAAAATGGTATATTTGTCCTGAAAATATTCTCACAGGCAATTCAGTCTATTATTTATTCAAAAGCGTAATTAGTTTTTAAATTATTGAAAGTCAGTCTATATTAGAAAGTGTAATAAAAGAAGTAACATGAAACGAGTTGAAATAGTTTAAGGACTGAATTGTACACTAAATTTTAATCAAGCACTAAATTGCAAGTGAGGTACAATTTGAAGGACAAACCATCAATGTATACCGTATTCTCATCAAAATAATCAAAATTTGGTTTTGTTTACTTGGCACAATGTTTTAAGACAAGCCACAACTAAACTGACCAGTCAGAATCACTCAATCCCCCAACATTCATCCTCCCCTCTATTTATCTTAATCTCTAAGAATCGGATCCACACATGCAGAGGAGAAATCATATGGAGTTGCTATGGGAGAATGTGGGATGGAGCTGAAAGCAACCAGTATGATTTCTTCAACTCAATTAATCTTTTTCTGATACCAAGGCTCCATCAATAAGTATTAATACAGGCAATTCAAAGAGAGCAGTCAGATCTGTATTAAAATGATGGAGCACAAGCAATGACCCACAGATAAGAAATATGACTCAAGTTTGAGCAATTGAAACTATGTGGTATGAGAATTTGAATTCAAGTAGAAGTCCATGACATGTGAGGATCAATAGACTGGAGTAGTATTTTCATATTAAGGTTCTTCTCTAAAAACAAAACACATCTAGGTCGATACCTTTTGAATTTCAGGTCTAACTTTTCCCAATACAAAGTGTCTTTTAATTATTTTAAAAAAAAAAAAAAAAAAAACTCTGTTTGCATACTATTTGGTCCAAACGCAGGACAACCAAAAATGTCTAAGCAAGGAACCAGTTATGAACTTGTTAAAACAGAAAACAGAACGTGGACTTTTATTAGTATTCCACAAGCTAGGATTTAACAAGTCCAGTACCCATTCCTGCATTTCAAAATTAAACACCACAATTTCGACCAAGGTCCTGAACATCCAGAAGGGTAGATGTTGTCATGTTCAATCCAAGAATTGACATGACAAAATATAAGTGTTTAGATAATTATTCCATCCAATACCCACAGCATGAAAGATGGAAAATAGAATTTGTATCGGACCAGCATTAGGCCGAATGAGCAACAAACAACCCAGTACCAATCCAGGCCAATCCACCAAACACACACCTCAGTTCACCACACCCTGTCTTTCATCCTGGATGTCCAAGATCCGCCTTGCAAGGCAGAAGTCGGCTAACCAACCTACATGACAGGCAACTGACACTTCCTCCCTCAGGAACAAAGTTCTCACCATATTTCCTGGAATCACTCCGTGACATAGTACGGGCAACCCCTCTGCATCTAGAAAACAGCATGGAGGCTGCTAATGTGCTTGGAAGATGTCCCAGCACTTCTATAAATATATACACAATACAAGCACCTCCCTCAGGTACGTTTTCTCCACTCAGGTACTGAAACTCCAAAAGAACCATTACTCGCTTAAACATCATTTTACTTGCATGACCCCCCCCCCCCCCAAAAAAAAAAAAAAACCCACCCACCATCTCTAGACCACCCACACTCACCCTCAAATCACCCCGAGACAGTTTGGAGCTCTACCTGACACACGCTTGCGGATCCGACATTTATAGTTCAATCCAGAACACAATTCTTTCCTAAAATTCTTGTTAGCATAAATCAGACAACCTCTTAGTACCCTCCCTTTTCAAATTCACCCTTTTACCTTTAATTGCCAAAATTACCCTTTTATGGAGTGAGAAGAGAGGGAATTAATTTCAATAAATCTAAAATAACCCCCAATGACTTCAATACAATTGAGCATCTATTCACTAAAGACACTCAATAATTAAACAAGCCGCTCTTAGATTAAAATAATTTAACAATTCTACTCTAACACACCCTGTAATCTAACCCTCCCACAACAGATTCATTCAACCGCTAATGGTTATAATTTATAATAACTGATCAAAATATATTAACACTTGAGCAAAGTCCACAACAAGCAGGAGTTAGAATTTCAGACATTTAGCATAATAAGTAACAACCCCGCATACAGAAAATACAATTCCAAGACATGCAGGTATTTATTTAATTTTTCATCAAACAGCTGGTGTGCAAAACATAAATTCATCAAAATTCTTAACGCATAAACACGAATTAGGAAGAACAGAAAAGGCCACCAAAGTGTAAAAGAGAAAAACTTAAACTCTCTCACAGCGACACCAAGTTGGAAACAGAGAGAGACTCTGAAGAAGGAAATGGGTGAGAGATTGAAAACACGTAATAATAGTGCACTGCGTTCTTGGTTTTTGTTGTCGCGAAGAGTATTGTTGTTCAGAGAGAAAAGGTGATAGAAAGAAAGAGCACCATTGAAGAGTAAGTGCGAGAAAGGAGAGGAAGAAGGGCTTACCTTAACAAGCCACGCCACGGAAGAAGACGCTGCAGATGCGTCACAGACACAGAGAGTCACGAGGGGTAACAGCGGCAAGGCGAAAGGTAACAAGAATAAAAACGTAAATTAATAAATTATTAGTAGTATGAGATATAAAAAAATTAGGATAAATACTAATTTTGATCGGTGAATATGTGAGGCGCTGAAAATTAGTTTATGAATTATAAAAGATAAAAAAAATTAAATTTAATCACTAATTAAATACGCAAAAGGTGGGATAAAATTGATCATCCCATTAAAAACACAAGTTTTTCCATATTACAAAGCAATAATTTTTTTTCTTAATTAATTTTTTATAATATGTGCATAGAGTAAAGATGTAAAAAAAAATAATATTGTTTGTTTTTATTTATTTATTTTAAACTTAAATATGTTTAAGATTTATTATAAATGGTAGAATTTTATTTGATTTATGATGTTAAAAATATCAATTTGTAAGATGATATGTTATTACTTCATTGATGATAGAAATTTAAAACAAAAATTTTGACATATTAGATATTCAAAATAACCAAAAAATATATATTAGAGCTCAAAATAAAATTTAAACATATTTAAGTTTTTATT
>PYAF01002945.1:0-11822 GCA_007407185.1 Glycine tomentella | reverse complement strand
AAAAATATTTTCTCAAATTAAATAGCTTAATAGCTTTAATTTGAAAATATCAAAATGTTTGACGTTATTAATATGGAAAAGCCGAAAATCATTTGTATCGTCGTTGGATTAATACATAATTAAGTTAATAATGTTTTCCTTTCAAAAAAAACGTTAATAATGTTTTGAGCATAAAAAAATAATAAAGTTTGTTTTTACTCTTATATGATTTATATTATTTCTATATATGGTTGATGGATTTAAAACTTAAGTCTAATTACTATACTAATTTTTATAATATTTACATAGACTTAGCTAAAATGTTTAATATATTTATTTTATTAACAATCTTTCTACCTATTTATTTACATACAGTAATTTTAACTATTCTAACTCATCAAAATATTTTATTAGCATATCTAATTTGAACCAACCATTCTAAACTAATGTGGTATATTACATTTTATACGTAAAAGGTTCTATTTTACATGCGGTATATTTATAGCAAAATGAAATAATAATTAATAACTCTGATATGTAAATTATTTTTTTGAGAGTATATATGTAAATTATTTGAATGTATATGTAATGCAATGTCGAAAAACTTCATTTGAAATGATGTCATTTATAGTTGGATATTATTATTAAAAAATCAAGTTATGAATTTAGTAAGAAATTTTAGATCCAACACAAAAGTTACTTCAACTCATAATTAAATTGGATCCAAAATCAACTTTGAATTCTTTTTTCAACGTTAAACCAAACATATGATAATTTATTCCAAATCAATTTTGAACTCATAATCAATCCTCAAATGCGTAAAACTAAAAATACACTTAGTGCATGTTTTGATGAGTGTTGATAAAATTGATTTTGAATGAATTTAATTTTGTAGAATTAATTTTGATTAAAATTGATTTTGAAGTAATGTGATTTATATTCAAGCGTTTTTAATATAAAATCACGTTAAGAGTAAAACTCAATATAAAAAGTTTGAATCCAATGCATATGCTACTCAAAGCTACTTTTACTCATATTTAATTCTGAACCCAAAATAAATTTCAAACTCTTCTAATGTGAAACTAAACATCTAAAATTTAGCCTAAAATCAATTCTAGACTGAGAATCAATTGTTCAATGTGAAACTAAAAAGGTGGGAAAGTCCAAAAATATTGTAAGTGAGAGTAAAATCATTTTGACATCATGTTTGGTTATTCCTCAAAAGTTTGTTTAAGAGAAAAAAAAAATATATCTCCAAACTCAATTTTAAAATAGTAAGACTTGAGATATTTTTACAAACCAAAATCTTAAATTTCCAAACTTTAATTCAAACATGTTAGTTGGGTAGCCCAAACTATGGCTAGAAGTTATTCTTTAACCAAAATCAAGTATATAAATAGAACTTTGTTTCGCATGCTCTTTATACTAGAAATAAAGGGTTAATCCAAAGACCTGGCGCTAGGTTAATAGGACAAACTATGTTGGAAACAGCTAATTGTACCGATTGAATAATCATAATTATCAAGCTTCTCACCCTGGATCTCTTCATTGTCCTTATCGTCAAAGACAAAGCAACAACTTGTAGGGTTAGCTTGTATGTCAGTTGTCACATAAGGATTTACGAAATATATGCAATACTAGTACTTTCTGCTACTGTACTCAGTTCATCTATCGACCATTGAGTTGATATATTAGTAAACGAGTGATTCTCGATAGAGGCTGCTTCGGAGTATTGATTTGTGTGGTTGTTGTGATTATTTCTAAGTTATCTTGGTTTCTTATTCTTGTGTTGCTGTTCCTTATTATTTTGTCGAGGATAAGTGCTTGACCAATGCAAGTTTAACCAATTGACAGGGTTCACACTTCTAATTTGTTGAATGTCATATTGTCTTTAATTTTTTTTCGCAAACATACATTCTTTCTATTTCATGTTTGGCTTAAAATTTATAAACTTAAATTTGGGTCAAATTAAGTTTGTAAACTGAGTTTACAAAAGTATCTCAAATGTTAGCTTCTCTGAAATTGAGTTTTCACACAAAACTTTAGTCTCAAATGTACTCTTAAGAAATAACCAAGCATGATCTCAAACTCATTTTTCCTTTCAAACATAATTTTGGATGCTTTCACCTGAAATCCGAACACAACCATCCGTGCTTTACAGCTAGATGTCATGGGAGGAAATAGGTAAATGCTTCCACGTAGATACAATTTTTCCCAAATCATCTCTTGGTTTTCTGTTTAGTCTTGGGTACAATATTATGCTTGGCTTAGCTTAATTCTTTTCTTTTGATAATAGCCTTTCAGCTAAGAACTATACAACAATCTGATTATAAACTCTTTTTTAACGCAATAAACCCACTAAACAATTGATATAAACTTAAACACCTAGAGGCAATCCCCTGCTATTGGAGTTTGATCCCACAAGCACCTTCGGTTGTCAGACTGCAAAATCATTGTGGCCAACTACTGAGTTAAAAAAAAAAAAATATTCCAGCTCGTTTCAATGGGGAAAAAATAAACTATTACTGCTGTAGAGCAAATTACATGTTCATACGTCCATACCCCAAGAATAAATTAAACTCATCTATGTTAGCATATGACCAGAAAGACAGGCTAGATTATTAACTTGAACTCTAGGGTGATTTTAGTGGTACATGATCTACATGGTTAAATTACTTTCCTATCTATTTCTTTAGAAAACAAATCAGGTACAATGAAACATTTACCTAACCCCAGACACCCCACCAACCAATATTATATATATATTGTGGGAAGAAAAAAAGTTATAAAGGCCAGGGTAGGCTACCTATTTCCAAGGCCAGGGCATGACACAGGCCATGTCAAAGGCAACCAATCAAATAATTAACGAGAAAAACACAAGCAGCTCTGCATAAATGCTCCACCGTCTTTTCATGCATGAGTCGCTGTGGGCCTGAAACAATCAATATTGCATAATCCAACCGATCTCACCATCTCCCCAAAACTGCAACCACAAAACAGAAAAATAAAGTCAAAAAACGTTACTGCAACATTGGAACTCACTGCATTGGGCATGGTTTATATCTCTCACCGGTCGATGCTATTTCTAGCTTTTTCGGGTATATCTGATCCATTATATGACTTCTCAGGGCGATCTATACTCTTCCTTGATTTATCTCTCCTGTCTACGCTGGCTCTTGACTTCTCTTTATGATCAATACTCTTCAAATTCTCCCTTTGATCCATGCTGGGTCTGGATTTCTCTCGAAAATCTATGCTGTTCCTAGGTTTGTCAAGTTGATCAGGAATACGATCAGATCCAGTTTTTTGATGTGGTGACTTCTCAATGACTGTGATGAATTTCTTGAGGTGCTTTATATATTGAGGGAAAAGCTCCAAATCACAGTGATTTCCTCCTTTAATCCATAAGGGCTCGTACTTTTGTTTACAATTTTCCCAAAGTTGCTTACCATGGGAGCAATCCACTACATCATCAGCCGTCCCCTAAAATATAAAAGGCAATACAAAGAACCATCTAATTATATAAACATGGTTGAAAGTTGAAACACAACCTTTAGTAGCATAATGCAATTCATATGCTCACTTATTACACAGTTGAGAGATGAAAAAAAAACATATAGTAGCATTATGCAATTCCAGCCATTTCTATGCAATGATATATCTAGTTCCTAATTATAAATATAAGTTACAGCAATCAGAAATGAGAAGAATACTCACATGAATCACAAGAACAGGACAATTCACTAAGGGGATTTTATCAATGTTCTGCATCAAAAGAAGACCAATAATATTAAAATGGATGAAAATTGAACATTATGAATTATGATTCACCAATTCAGAATTGATAAAGGTAAAACCTTATAAATGTCAAACCAGTATGTGCGCTTCACAGGATACATGACACGAAGGCCAGATAAGATTGGACTGTGGAGAACCACAGCCCTAATGTTTGGTAAACGAGAAGCCAAATCTATAGTGGGGCCGCTACCAACAGATTGCCCATACAAAACAATATCTTCCTCTTTTGCCCCATACTTCTCCTGCAGGCATTTATAAACAGCTTCTATATCTGCATAAGTGTTCTGCTCACTAGGCTGTACAACAAGAAATATATCAAATTGTTAAACTCAAGCTACCGCAGCATGAAGCAATCTCACAAATCACAATGTTCTATACCCCTTTTTTCTTAACCCCTTCTATCTTTACTAAATTTAGAGTAAATTCCTCTTCCCTCCATTAAGACTTAAAAGTTAAAATATATTCTCCCTCCTTTTTTTTTTTCTAAACATACACTTTTCCCTAAGAGATGAATGAATTACACTTTAATCATTTTCAATATATACGAACTTCTTAAAAGTGGTGAAAAATTATGAATATGTCTCCTAATGATATTTTTATCTTATTTACAACTTTCAGAATCACAAAGAACTAATTTTAAACATCCTATTACTGATTTTAGTATTTTTTAGAGGATAGAATATCAGAATGAAGTTTTAAATACCTTTATTAAAATTCATCTAAACTTTTTTCCATCTTCTGAAGCCACAAAAATCAATAATAGATGTGCAATACTAATTGTTAATCACGTCGAGAACAACCACAAGAGAAAAAAAATCTAAAACACTCATTTACATTAAAAGGAACTCGAACTTAACACATAATATTTTCAAGCTTTGCAAATCTGCCAACCAAAAATTCACTCCTGTATTATAAATTAGAATATCCAATCTAAAGAGTGAAATTGTCACTCTTCTTACCCACTCGGTCTCAATTATTTATTCCCATTGGATGAGCACTACTTCTACAACTAGCCAAAAATATTATTACGACCATCTCAATCTGCTATCCTTATATCTCTATTTATATACTTTATTTTCTTTACTGCATATCCTTTTTAATCTATCATCTTTTATTTCTATTTCTAAATTAAATTTTCAATAACTTTTAAAGTGAAATTATCAATGACTTTATATTTACCGATAATTAATATGAATTTTAACAATGATATTTCTATAATAAAAATATATTTATTATAAATTTTATTTAATTATATAAAATAAACATTCATCTTGTAGAATACGCAAGCTAAAATGCTAAATATAATCATAATCAACACCATCACTCAACAGAAATAAAAAAACAAATATGCATACCTTTCCAGACGACTGCCCATATCCAGAATAGTCATAACTATAGAGAGCAAAAAAAAAAAAAAAAACATATTTATCAGAGATTGCCATAGGTCTCCAATTAGGTACAAAAAAATTCAGAATGAAAGGAACGGCAAAATCCTTAATGGCAATTTATCTAAATTTATCTTAAATTTAAACAAATTTGGTCCATTATGAGCGATATTACATACATCATATTAATCCCTACAGAAGAAAATTAGGTCTCCAAAATACATGATTTAGTCTAATTCGATCAACAAAATGCCTATTTCTGTATTTCATGAACGCACGTGATAATTCCCATTTTTCCGGAAAAATAATAAGACTATGTTATATTTATATCTCTCACGACCTAATTTTGCTATTCAAGAAATTATTATTCAATCTAGTCTCTAATTCAGTAAAAAGCCCAACACGAAAAAATTCCAATAATTCAATTTCAAAGTTCAAACACTGAATTTTAAAAATAAAAAATTATCTAAACATAAAAGATAAAGTAAATTTACATAAATAAGTAATAACTAAGTTGTAAGTATCCAACAAGCCATTGGTGTTCTTAATTAAGGTCTCAGATTCGAGTATTTGTGAATGAAAAAAAATGTGATTGGAAAAGAAATTTTTTACTAAAGGTGATCATCAATAAGATTCTTTAACGAAAATTAATCGTTACTGAAAAAATCATACTCCGTAAAAAATTAGTAAACAAAATATAGAAGAATGTTGGAGAAATTACTAACCCCATGAGGTTAACTCGGAGGTGGATACTGAGTTCGCTGAACAACTCGTACATCTGACCCAGATCAGCGGCGTTTCCGTGCGAGTAAAGCAAAGTCAACGACGCCGTTGGGTTCTTTATGTACATTGCCACAACGCTGTTCCCTCTCTCCGTTTTCACCTTCAAAACGTCGACGTTTTCCCTCAGAGCCACGTCCGCCATCCGTGCCCTCCCCTCCGCCTCCTCCGTAACCGTGTACGACGGCGGATCCGGCGGAAAAAACGCGAACTTCGCCGCCATCGACGACGTCACCGCTCCCATCAAACCACAAAAAGAAGAACGTAAGGTAGGTTAATGTTGAAAGAGTGAAGCGCGATTTTGAGAATGGAAGGTTCTAGAGTTTGGGGAGAGTATATGGAAATGGGAATTGGGGAGTGTTTGTTTGGCTGGACCGGAATTGCGTTGCGACAAACGCAAAAGGAAAGTTGTGTTTTTTGATGTTTTATTTTTACGATTTTTCATTTTTTTTTTTTTGGAATTTTGCTGTTGAGTGTTGAATTTCTTTTATGCATAAAAAAAGATAGCGATGTTAAACTGAAATTTTAGATCATTTTTTTACTTCTTATAGAATCATATATAATTGAAGATTTTTTAAGATTTTTTTAATTTTTTCATTAGTGATAGATCTTATTTTAAAATTTTAAAAAAAAATTATTTTTTATTAAATAATGTGTATATTTTAAAGATTTTTTTAAGATAATTTATTTTTCATATTGAAAACATATTCATCCATTTTATTAGAAAATTTAGTAAATATTAAATTTTGAGTTCAAAATTTTTATTTAAGATTAATTATTAAAGATGCTTTAAAAATTTACAATATTTACATTTAATTGAATTAGATTTTTTTATTTCTTGAAAATTGAGTGAGTTGAATTTGAGAAAGTTTTTTTTTATTATGTTATTATTAGGAAATATGTTTATCATATTTTTGGTGAAATTGAATGGGCTGAATTTGGAAGTTAAATAGGAGATCTCACTGATTTTTTTTTAGAATTATTTTTTAAATTTCATTTTTTTATAGGCTCGAAACAAGATTTTATTTTTAAAAAAATTGAGTATAACAATATGAAGAACCAAGGAGCGAGAGGAGGGAATGATTGGGTGGGGCGGCGATGTTTCAGAGATAAAGGGTCCAGCTTCATCAACGTTTGCCACGTGTCCGTTATAGTTTTCTGCTTTTTGAATTGGGTCTCTCATCTCTTTGTTGTTTCCGAAAATTGGTTTGAATAAAAGATTCTACAGCTTTTGCTAAATCATTACTTTTGGCGCTAATAATATAAAAATTAGAAAGAAAAATGTTTACAGTTGGATTATAGGTAGTATTGGATATAAATTAAAATTTAAGTTAAAAGCTTTTTTTGATGGAAAGTTTAAAGTTTAAAAGTACATATTTGTGTTCTTATTAATTCATATGATGAAGCAAAAGATTGATGAAAAAAATTACTCCAACAGATTGATAAATTAATTATATGAATGAAGTTAGATTAATTTAAATGAATAAAGTATGTGTTCCGTTCCTCTAAAACGGAGATCCAGCAATTTGCCAGAAATCAATATAGGATCAACTCTCTCTCTCTGAAGGTGCTTATGAAGATTTAAACAACTCCAGGAAGAAGATCACAGCACAAACAAGCCACAAATTGGACGTGGGGTGTGTGCACTGTGAGAAAGGAAAAAGAGAGAGTAACAGTGTATATGTACCTTTCACCTTTGGTGTATATGGCTACTTATACTCACTGACTTGTGGTGAAATAAGGAAATTACTCCTATTCTTGATCACGATCTTGAATGGATATGGTGGAAAATAACCTTCTGTATCCTCTTCTGATTCTGCAAATATTTGGTTCTTCAATCTTGTTTAATCTTTCCATAATTAACTCCCTTAATGGTCGTGGGCCTTTTTATCTTGGTCCAATATAAAAGATCTGTAACAGTTGCCCCTCATCTCGGTTATTGAGCAGCCTGGATGACCGAGATGATCATAGCGTTCCTTTTGATCTTATGGCCGAGATAATTTTCCTCGATAAGTCGGCCTAAGTGATATTCCTCCGACGTATTCTATATGGCCTGATTTCTTGTGGGCCGTCCTTATTTTCCGAGTTTGGCCGAGATTTGAAAGAAGTTTCCTTGTGTAGAGCCGATCTCATTTCCGACTTATGCCGAGAGAAGGAAAGTTTTTCATGCGGGGCTGTGAATGAGAAATTTCTCGTGAGATCGACTTCCCTTCCGATTTTGGCCGACTTATAGATTATTCTCATTTCCCGATCTCTACCGAGATAATGGAGCGTTTTCTTCTACAATGCCGACCTTCTTTCTTCAATCCCAAGTTCCAAGGCACTGAAGCCCTTTTGCTGTCGTTTGGACATGTGAAATGACGCGCCTCTTTTACATTTAATGTCCTACCATTTCTCAGCACGTTCTCATCATGACCATCCCCTATGATAAGTCCGTCATGCCCCTGTCTCTTGATTAACTGTCCATAATTGGTCATAATTGCCCCAGTAATTATGCACGTATGTCAGTTTTTATTTTCTAATTTCAATTTCCGACGGTTAACATTTTCAATTACGTGGGTTCCAGCAGTTTCTTCTACTATTACAACCCGTACCTTGTCATTTTTTGCCTTCCTCTCAGAACTTTGGCTTGTAAGCTTACCCTTGCTCTCGATTATTCTGCTTCCTGCATCTGCATTTCCGGTGCGTCTTCCCATTCTTCTTCAAAACTAACACTTTTCAATCCAGGTATTCTCCTCTGCATTTACACTTTGTGATACTGCATTACTTTTTTCCATCTTCTACCCTTTTTATTTCATCCTCTGCAATACCCATTCCCTTTTGGAATTCTTTTTCTGGGTTTCTGCCCCTTTTCCATTCATCTTCATCCCTGGTTTTACCATGGTGAAACTTACTCCTGAGGAAGAGGCCGACGCCGACAAAGTCTCTCCCGGCGTAGCCTTTTGGTTTTTTGGTAAGCCCCTTAGTGAGGAAGAAAAAGCTAAACGCTTCCTTCGGATGCCCGGGGGTGGCTCCAAATCCACTAAAAAACCTAACAAATTTCCTTCCTCTAAAGCCATACCAAAACCTTATAAGGTTGAGGCAGGTCCTAGGATTGGGCTTATTAGGGAGTCTAGAGGGCGCATTCCTCCCTTACAAAATGTCAAGGTCCCTTCCTAGTCTGTGCAAGGTTCTGGTGCCAAACCCATTAGGGAAACTAGGGTTCAAAATGTGATTACCTCCGCCCTTCCTTTAAGGTCTGGCCCACCTGAACCTCTTTCTGGAGTCCGATTTAATCCGTGCACAAAGTGTATGGACAGGTTCATGTACTTAGCTAGTGCGGGTTTTGACAAGGACGCCGAGGACGTGCTAGATGCATGCCGGCATAATCCCGTAGCTGTTATCCCTTCATTGCCCCCGCCTAGGGCCGAGATATCCCCTGCAAATGTCTCGGCCGATGTCGTCTGAATTGCCGACTCCCCCTCAGGTATCTTTTGCTGATCATTATCTTTTTTGTTATCGTAGGTTATCATGGAACTCCCTTCTGTGGAAGTCGTCGAGGAGTCTCGGTCCAGCGGTTCTCGCTCCGACAACCTGTCTCCTGCTCTGATAAACCGTTTCCCCTGGGTGACCTTTGAGGTTCTAAGTACCTCGTCTTCTATGAGTCCGGAGGGCATAGCTGCCCTCCCCGTAGGAAATCAAGTAGGTTTTTCAGTTCGCCATCCCGGCTCTCAGGTGCCGATCTGCTCTAGTGCCGAGCAGGGCGAATCTAGTTTCTTCTTTTTTTGTGCCGATGTAATCACCCGCTTGGGTATTCGTTTTCCTTTGTCCGAGTTCGAGATGAAGCTTTTGAAGCATTTGTCTTTAGCTCCTTCACAACTTCACCCGAACGGTTGGGCTTTTATAAAATCATTCGAGGATTTGTGTATTAATTTAAGAATCCCTTGCTCGGTCCCTGTATTTATGTATTATTTTTCTGCTCAAACTAGTGGTTCTGGCCGTGAGCCTTCGAATAAAAAGGGGTGGACTTCCTTACGAAGCCGCCCTAAACGTAAACTTTTTCCTCTTTTTGCCGATTCTTTCAAAAGATTCAAAAATAATTATTTCAAAGTTAGTGCCAATCCGGGCGAACAGCCCTTCTTCCTTCAAGGGCCGGAGTCGGCCGAGGTGAGGTGGAAATTTCCACTTTACTGGAATCGTGCCTACCATGATATTCACCCTTCCTTTTATTACCGAGATGAGACCGCGTTGTCGGACGAGGACGCCTCTTTGGTTATCCAAATTGATGCCTTCCGAGAGAGTCAGGGTTTATGTGAAATTCCCTCGGCCCTTCCCGACTGTTAGTCATTTATAATTGTTCTTTCTTATTTTCCTTTTGCTCTCGGTATTTACTCTTTTACTGCTACCTTATCCTGTTTTGCAGCTACCGAGATGGAAGATCAAACAGGCAACCTTCGCCCCCGATCTCGCAAGAATCCCGGCAGCTCTCGGCCTCCTCCTGCAGGCAACACAGTCCCTCCCTTCTTCAAGAACCTTAAGAAGAGGAAGGTGTCCAGATCGACCACCGAGGTAACTACTGCTTCGGCTGTACCGGCAGTTCCGATTTCTACCGTCCCTGCCGTGGTTGCCCCTCCTGCTGAAGACGTTGCTCCTTCTTCGCCTGCTCCGGTCTCCGATCCCCTGGTCAACGAATACTCCACGGCCTTGCCTCCCGATGCTTCCAAACTGGAGCTCGGCCACCTATGGGAGCGGGGAGTCGAGGCTCTGTTCCCCTTCATCCAGGCCCCAAAACGTTTCGCCGACTCTGCTCGATTTTCGGATGAGGATGTTCGTTTGCTTCAGGGGATGCAAAGGCAAGCTCTTCAAACGGCCTCCTTGGTCGACTGCCTTGTTGTGACCAAGGAACGATGTCACAAGTATAAGGAGGAGCTTGCTGCTGCCACAACTAAGCTTCAAGTGGCCAAGGATGGACTGACCGCTGCTCGGGGACAGGCTGATCAAGACCGAGCAGCGTTCGAGCGGGATCTAGGGGCGTCCCGGTTCAAGACCGAGCAAGCCCTTGCTAAAGCCGCCCTTTTGTCTCAAAACTTGAATGAGGTGAAAACCTTGCTCGAGGGTGCAGAGGCTGAGGCAGGGGAGGTTAAGTCAAAGCTTTTGGTGGCCGAGAAAGAGGTGGCCGATCTACAAGACTCCCTTTCTTCGGCGGCCGAGGACTCTTTCAACAATGCCATCGCACAGATCCGATGTCTCAACCCCGGGATCGCTCTGAACACAGAGGGACTACATTTCCAATCTTTCGTCCGAGATGGAGCTGTGGTTCCTTATTTTGATCAAGAGGATTCCATCCTTGAGGCTGAGGATACTCCGGAGGCCGGCGTTGAAGGAGACTCGGTTCCAAGAGAAGATGCTTGAAGGGCCGGGATGCCGGTCTTAATATGTATTTCTTTTATGAACAATTTCTTTGTCCTTTAAACAATTATATCTTTGGAAATTATATGTCATTTCCCATATTCTTGTCAAAATTTGTCTAAGTATGCGCATTTAAATATTTGTTTGGTTCCAACGACCAAACATGATATCGGCCGATGTACACTTAGGTAGATCGGTTTTTGCATGTTCTACGTTATCGTTAGTGTATCACAGCCGCTTTGGACCGTGCCGACTTGATCAAAGTCGGAAACCACCTCGGATCGACATGGAATAGTATGGATATTGCTCAATGAGCTTTATTGTATGGATATCAAGAAATATTGAAAGAAACTTCGTCAATTTCTGACTTATTTATTCATCAAAATCGTTAAAAGAGATTACATGAAGTGGGGGTGTCTAAACCGTTGGCCGCCACTTTACTCATTTAACATATAAATAATCAGCTATAGTATGTCTTCAGTTTGTCGGCGT
>PYAF01002944.1:535220-564590 GCA_007407185.1 Glycine tomentella | reverse complement strand
TGTTTCCTATAGCTATAGGGATGTTAAAACTTCCAGGGTCTTTCAATTTAGGAGGAAGTTTCCTCTGAATTATTGCACTGCACTCCTCAGTGAGTGCTATGGTTTCACAATCTTGCAGCTTATGCTTCTTAGATAGAAGTTCCTTCATGAATTTTGCATAGTTAGGCATATTAGCTAATGCCTCAGCAAATGGAATATTAATATGTAACTTCTTAAACATGTCTAAGAACCTGGCAAATTGCTGCTTCTGAAGTTGTTGCTTGGTCTGCACCGGATATGGAGGTTTCTCAAAGCGAGAAAAGTCCCACTTCTTTGGTTGAGGTGCAGAATTCTGTTCTTCTGAATTTTCTGCAGCTTTTTCTTTTGATGTATCAGCTTCTACATACTTTTTCTCCGCTTCCTTTCTACTCACCTCAGGTTTTTCTGGTGTAGTCAATACCTTACCACTTCTAGTTGTGATGGCCTTGGCATGTTCCCTTGGGTTTATCACTGTGTCACTTGGGAACTGGCCTTGTGGTCTCTCAGCCAACTATTTTGCAAGTTGACCAATCTGGTTTTCCAGATTTCTGATGGAAGCGTCTTGGTTTGTTCTGTGAGCTCTTGTTTCAGCTATAAATTCTGCTGTTGTTTTTGACAGCTGCAACACTACTTTTTCGAGCTCTGAAGGTTCCTTGTTGGGAATAGGGGGCTGCAAGGAGTTGTTAGACTTGTAGTCTAAGCCACTTCCTTGGAATTTCTTTTGATAGTTGTTCCCTGGAGCAAAATTATTGTAGTTTCTCTTATAAGGCTATTGTTGCCTCTGCTCATTCCAAACTCCATTAACCTGCACAGGGTCAGCTCCAACAAGAATAGGGCAAACATTAGACTCATGCTCACTGTTGCGCGATTCGGCAAAACACGGCAAGTGCACCGATCGTTTCCAAGTAATAAAGATTAGGTAAGTGAGTATCGTTCTCCACAGGGATTGGAGTGATTTCACAGCAATACTAACGAATGTGATTGAAATTAAAACAGAAATACGCAGAGAAAAGTGTTGTTGATTGGATTGGTTGTTTTAAATGTAAAGATAGAAATTAAAGAAATGCAGTAAATTGATATTGAAGATTACCAATGGAAGAATAATTGTGGTCAAGCACAATCCCCTCTGATTCCTCCTCTTTCACTTGACTGGTTTATTAACTTTAACGTACACACATGATAAATCTCTCCTAAATTCGTAAACCCTAGATAACTAGTGATTCAACCCTTTAATTCGATCGAGAACCCTAAGCCCTTAGCGATTCTGTCAAACTAAGCATTTAGAGAATATATCATATGGGTTCCTGTTATGATTGTTCAGAGAATAAGTCTTTCCTAGATTAGTTAATCCCTGATTCCTTAGTGAATCAACCCTTTAACCTGAATTGAAAACCTAATTCCTTAGTGAATTCTATCAGTTTAAGCATTCAAAAGATCATATTATAAAGTGTGCATTTACGCATCCCTATCCCTAGGTGATGAACAAATGTTATTCTTAATAGGTCAGAAATTAGAACCCCAACGTTCCCATTGCGAATCCTAACCCTATGTACTTAATTGAAGTGATCAATTCCAAATAAGAATATGAAAGAAGAACAGAAAAGAATAAAACAATCAAAACATATGTATTTCAATACCAGTCAAATTACAGAGGAGTTCTCATCAGTTCATGGCCTTCCCACAATACAAGAATTAGCCTGCCATAGGCCTCAAGAACATCAAAGCAGTGGAATAATTCATCTCTGTGCAGAAACCTAGCTTTGATTCTTCATTTCTAGGGTTTAGAATAATGCTTTATGTGACTGATACAATGTAATTCAGTTGTTCCTGGATGTCCTACTCTGTTCAGAGGCTTTTTCTTTTATAGACAGGTTTAATTAGAGTAATAAAGCCTAGAACAATGCCCATATTCGAATCAGATCTTTTAAAACAAGCAACTAGATCTTTCTGGCGCGATCCCGTGCTAACAACACAGGTCTTTCGAATCCATGGCGCTGATCGCGCGGCTATCCACGCTAACCGCGTGAATTATTCGACTTGAATGGCCTGATGCTGAGATTACTGGCGCTGACAGCACGGCTTTGGCGCGATCCGTGCGGAGTTCTCGAATAGATGACGCTGATCGCGTGGATCTGGCGCTAGTGGCGTGAGTTGTTCAAGCTGGAAAGCTGGTCTTCTTTGATCTGGCGCTATTGGCGCGGGGTATGGCGCGACTAGCGCGACTTGTTCGAGCCTGAAACCTTTAAATTTGCATATGGTGCGAGTCATGAGGGAGCTGGCGCGATCCGTGCGGGACCTTGAAGCTTGTTTTCTTCTTTTCTTTGCTGGAACTTCCTCCTTTTTGGCCTGAAAATGCTAAATGGTAATGAATTGTGTTGAAAGCAATTAAAATGATAATTTAACTAATTTCTAATCTATTTTCCTAACTATTTAACTAAATTATATCCTAAAACTAGCCTAAAACTAGGATGTGTTTGCAACACATCACTCACCTTGGCAGTACTCACAGATAACATGTGGTTGGCTGGCTGTCACTTGTGCTGCAGAAACTTGCAATCTATCAATCTTTTCAGTCAATTTGGCTAATTGTTGTGCCAAAATTTTCTGCTCTGCAAGCATTGCATCGTTAGTGGACAGCTGGATTGGTTCTCTCTTTGGCTGGTGTGTTATGCTTTCATTTTCATTCCGGGCCAAAGAATTGATAAGCTCATATGTTTGAGTTGTTGTTTTGGACCTTATAGTACCCCCTGCTGCAACATTAACGATCATACGAGTTTCAGGAGTTATACCATTAGAGAATATAGTACCTGCTTACCTACAGGCATATCATATTGTGGACACCTCTTGATTAATTCTTGGAATATGTTCCAAGCAGCACATAGGGATTCTCTTCCATTCTGAGTGAAATTGGTGATTTCGTTCACCAACTGGTTATATTTATCCATGGAAAAGTATTCTGCAAAAAATCTTGAGACTAAGTCCTCCCAAGTTCAGATGCTATTGGATGTTTGTCTATTCAGCCATCTCAACGCATTTCCTTTAACGGCAAAGGGAAATAGACTTAATCTCACTGCGTCATCTGAGACCCCTTGGTGTCTGATAGTGTCACAGATTCTGAGAAATCTGTCAATGAAGTCATGTGGGTCTTCAAAGTCTTCTCCTCCAAACTGACTGCGCTCCACCAATGCTATCAATGAAGGGTTTATATCGAAATGATTAGCTTGTATTGGTGGCCTCACAATGCTGGAGTTAGGTCTTGTGAACATAGGAGCGAGAATATCCTCCATTAGTTCATCTTCCGATCTTTGTCTTGGCTGATTAGGTTGTTCTTCAGCCATCTCTTCTTCAGACTCTAATTCAGGAAGTGAATCAAAGTCAAAATTTTCAGCTTCTTTCCTTCTTTGTCTAGCTAGTCTCCTTCGGATTGTTCTTTCTATTTCTGGATCGAACTGTAAATCCTCAGAACTAACTGAACCTCGCATAAAACTTAGAGAAGCGGTTAGTAACAAAAATTCCAATCACAAAGATTCAAAAATTACTGTAAAAATCCGTTAACTAATCCCCGGCAACGGCGCCAAAAACTTGTTGACGAAATACGCACACTACGGCAAGTGCACCGCTCGTTTCAAGTAATAAAAGTAGGTAAGTAGAGTATCGTCTCTACAGGGATTGGGGTGAAATTCACAGTAATCATAAGTCTCAGCAATTGGAAGTAAAAAGAAATTATTTTAAAAGAATTGTTGTTGAGTTGGTTGAAATGTTGAATATAAAACAAAATTTAAAGAACTAAGTGCAGTAAATTAAATAGAGTTGTCACCAATAGAAGAACAATTGTGGTCAGGCACAATCCCTTTTGATTCCTACCACTTTCACTTAACTGGTTTATCAAGTTTTCTCACTCAAATGATATATCTTTCCTAGTTTAGTAAACCCTAATTCCTTAGCAGTTTAACCCTTTGACAATAACCCTAATTCCTTAGTGATTCCTATCAAGCATGTAAAAGACTATAACATATGGTTTGCCTATTTCTGATTGTTCAGAGAATAAATCTTTTCTACTTTAGCTAATCCCTAATCTCTTAGTGAATTAACCCTTTAACCTGAATCGAAAACCTAATTCCTTAGTGAAGTCTATCAAGTTAAGCATTTAAAAGACCATATTATAAGTTCTGCAGCCACGCATCCCTATCCCTAGGTAATGAACAACTGTTACTTTACTAAGGTCAAAAATTAGAATCCCAACGTCCCCATTGTGAATCCTAACCCTCAATACTTAATTAGAATGGCCAATTCCAAATAAGAATAAAACAATAAAGAACAGAGTAAAGCAAAACAATCAAGAAATTCCCATTCAAGACCAGTTAAGTTACATAGGAGTTCACATCAGTTCATGGCCTTTCCACAATACAAGATTTAGCATGCCATAGGCCTCAAGAATACAAAAGCTGTTGAATAATTCATAGTTCTGTTGAAACCCTAGCCTTGATTCTTGAATTCCAGAGGTTTGTAGAAGTGTTTCTGGATGATAGATGGTTAATGGATGATGTCCTTCAGTCCCCAGAGGCCTTATATTTATAGAATAATTTAATTAAGGTAACAAAGCCTAAAACAGTGCCAAAATTTGAAACAGATAAATCTAAATCAGTAAACAGAATCTCAGTGGCGCGACCCACGCGGAATCCCGCGCTGATCGCGTGGACTGCTCGAATGGATGGCGCTGATCGCGTGAAGTCTTCGAGCTGAATGGCCTGATGCTGGACTTCTGGCGCTGATGGTGCGGCTGTGGCGCGATCCGCGCAGAGGCTTCTAATAAGTGGCGCTGTTAGCGTGGCCATGGCACGAGTCGCGTGACTTCTTCGAGTTGGAAGGTTGGCCTTTGAGCATCTGGCGCTACTGGCACGGAGTGTGGCGCTGATCGCGCGGTTTGTTCGAATCTGAGGCCTGTTGTTATGCACTTGGCGCGACTCACGCGGGATCCGGCGCGATCTGCGCGAGACCTTGAATCTTGTTTTCTTCCTTCTTTTGCCTTGATTCTCCTCTTTTAAGCCTTAAAATACACAAATGGTAATGATATGAGATTAAATCAAAATTAATAATAAACTAACCTATTCTAATCTATTTTCTTAATTATTTAACTAAATTATAACCTAAAACTATCCTAAAACTAAGATGTGTTTGCAACACATCAACCATTTGCCCAATTTTTTAATTAAATTGTATTATATTTAATTTTTTGCCTTATAATTTGCTCTGAACTTAATTACATCAAGCAATCATGGTACCAAAAAAATTGTCTCTCAAACTTTAAAAGCAATTACATAGTTAAGACTCAAAATTATAACTATAGTGCAAGATGGTTGAGAGTAGATTCAATGAATTTGATAATGCATAAATGTTTACTGACTCTGATGCTGCTCGGTGAAAGGAGACCTACCCCATAACATTCAAGTGTAAAAGTGTAATCCCTTGTCTTATAGGTCTAGTATGTGTGATAAATAATGTTGTATTTTGGACTGAGCTGTTCGGTATCTAAGTCAATGGGCCTTAGACAGGTTAACCCGATAAAAATCGAATGATACACAATCCCTCAACCTTTAGCATTGTGGTGCGAAAAGACTAAATATGTACGGACCTCGGCTCAAAGACAATCACTGGCTACCAAAAGGGTACAATAATGGTTATGCCGTTGGTCCTCTTTTAACACCAAGTTACCTGTGAACTCCTCAAGATGAAGGGCTGCATAAGGAACATGGCTAGTTGCGCCAAAACCTATCTAAGTCAACTCTTCCAAATGCACCTACCCTGCTTCTGGATTCTATATAGTTTGGCAATGACATCTCATTCTGTTGCACAATCTTTTTATTAGATTTCTTCAAATTAAGTCTATATTTTTTCCAACCACGAATAATGGAAATAAAATTAATTGCCATGCATAACAAATGACCACATTACTGTTTAGAACCACAAAACGCAAGGGCCTAGGTTTGGATTAAAAACAACCATGTATGTTCAGTGGTGGAGCCAGCAAAATTTTTTTGCCTATGCCAAATTTTAAGTAGTGCCAATTTTTTTAATTCTAATTAATTATATAAGTATATATAATTATTAAAAAAATTATCCGCCACTCAATAACTGCAAATTTTATTTTTTAGGTAGTGCCTTGGCCATTGCTGGCCAAGGAGTGGCTCTGCCACTGCCTACGTTTCATGTTCAAATCTCTATATACCAGCTAAGCTCAAATCTTAATAAATTGAAATGGCAATTTATGTTGGAAAATTAATTCCTAAATCCCTATGGTGAAAACCATCACCCACTAAAATCTCAGAAGCATCATATTGAATTATCAATAAATCTTAAACAAATAATGCATACCTATTTCCATTGTTTCAGTGATTTATCTTTAATTTTCCTTATGAGCTTTAGTCTTCCTCAGTCAAATCACTCCTTAGAGGGTATTCTTTCTAGATGGGAAAGAAAGAAAAGAAACTTGATTTGACATATTGGGGACCATAACCCTATATATAGTATTTATTGTTGGGCCAGTAAGCTCCCATTAAACCTAATTGGCCCAACACTGGTATCTACCCATTCATCCCATATTTAATTAGGAATCTATTTGGGCATATTTAATTGATCACTTTAATTTATCCAATATATATTAAATAACATAATATAATTATTAATACAATATGTAGTACATAATAACGTCAGGAAATTTAATTTCCTAACAATCTCCCACTTGGGCTACGTATTGACCTGAGATAATTATATCATATATCATTAGTACGCAATTGTATGCTATTTATCCTTAGATTCCTCCTTAGATACAATCTGGTCCAACTCCTATATTAATATTCAACAACATAGATCAAGTATGGATGAGTCGCATGGAAATTACATGCAATGTGATCTCTACCATGCCTATTTCCAACTGGTCCTTCTTTAGTCCTCATGAGATCAATCCTTAATTTTTCGCATACACAGAGCAGAAACACAAGCACAAAAATACACATTCAAAGGGAAAATAACATCAAAATCTTTATTTTGCAGAAAATAAACATATAAATGTTTTTACATAGAACACCAACACAAAGAACTTCCATTAAACCATAGTGTCATCAAACAAAATAACACTCATATGAGCAATATGCTCGAGAAAGACCTTAGGCACTAAGCCTTTAGTAAGTGGGTCCGCAAGCATGAAGTTCGTCCCTACGTGTTCTATGGAAATCTGACTTCTCTGAACTTTTTCTTTAATAACCAGAAACTTTATATCGATGTGCTTCAATTTTGAAGAGCTTATGTTATTGTTGGAGTACAACACTGCTGACTTATAGTCACAATAAATCTTTAGTGGCCTTGCAACACCACTTACTACACATAGTCCTGTGACAAAATTTCGTAGCCATACCCCATGGTTGGACGCCTCAAAACAAGCTGCAAATTCAATGGCCATAGTAGAGGAAGCTACGAGTGTCTTCTTAACACTTTTCCAAGAAATAGCTCATTCAGCCAACATGTAGACATAACCTGATGTGGACCTTTTACTATCTTGGCATCCAGCAAAATCAGAGTCCGTATACCTAACGATCCCTAATTCATCTGACCTCCGATATGTGAGCATGTAATCCTTTGTTCTCTTTAAATAATGCATAACCCTTTTAGCTGCATTCCAATGATCCATCCTTGGGTTACTCAAGTATCTACCCAATACTCCCACTATGAATGTTATGTCAGGACGAGTTCAAACTTGAGCATACATTAGACTTCCTACAGTTGATGCATATGGAATCTTTTCCATTTCCTTTGTCTCAAGTTTATTCTTTGGGCATGTTCGAGATTAAACTTATCTCCTTTTGATATGGGCGTACCTCCTGATGCACAATTTTTCATGACAAATACTTTCCAAAATCTTTTCAATATAGCTCTTTTGTGAAAACCCAAGAATACCTCAAGAACGATCTCAGAGTATCTAAATTTACAAAAGAGGCGTCACCAAGATCTTTCATCTCAAAATTCTTAGTAAGAAATTTATTGGTTTCGTGCAATAAGCCTATGTCGCTGCTGACAAGTAATATATCATTGACATATAAAATCAGGAAGGAAAATTTACTCCCACTAAATTTATGATATACACAATCTTCCACCATGTTCACCTCGAAACCATAAGAGATTATAACTTGATGAAACTTGGGATACCATTGACGAGAAGCTTGTTTGAGACCATAGATGAATTTCTTTAACTTACAATCCATAGACTTTGAATCTCCAAAAACAAAGTTTCTGGTTGGGTCATATAAATTGCCTCATCAATGTTGCCATTGACAAACGCTGTCTTAACATCCATCTGATATAGCTCTAAGTCAAAATAAGCCACAAGTGCCATAATTGTCCTAAAAGAGTCTTTCGAAGAAACCAGAGAGAAAGTGTTTTTATAGTCTTTGCCTTCCTTTTAAGTGAAATCCTTAGCGACGAGCCGAGCCTTATATCTTTCAATATTACCTTTTGAATCCCTTTTGGTCTTAAATATCCATTTACAACCAATAGGTTTCATACCTTCAGGTAACTCGACAAGATCCCAAACGTCATTGTCTTTCATGGATTTCATCTCATCCTTCATGGCATCAATCCACTTATGAGCATTATAACTGTCTAAGACTTGTTGGAAGTTGATTGGGTCATCTTCCTTTAAGCCTACAATATTATCATGCTCTTGGAGAAAAACAATATAATCATTTGAAATTGCACTTCTCCTATCTCTAGTGGATCTTCTTAATGGCACTTCTTGAGGTTGTTGACTTTGTTCCATAGGTACTATTGGAGAAAAACAATATAATCATATAGCATATTTATCTCTGAAAAAATTGTAGATCGTTTTCTTATCTTTCCAGGGACTACTCATATGCGCCATTTGGAGTTATGTAGAGCTCTCTAGGTCCTGCACAAGGAAGATAGGTAAAGTAAGTAAAAAATCCGAAAATGAACAACAATTATCAATTAAGCCCACTTGTTTGTCTAAGACAAAAACTGAGTTAGAGTGAGGAAATAAAAGTTCAAGAGAAGTCAAATAAGCTTAGAAGAATAGAAAAATATTAAACTAAAAACACTCAATCACACATGGGTCTAATGATCATGAAACGCTCCACTCCAGAGGTGTTTCGAGGATATATTACTGAGAGCACTAATGCTAGGAAGTTCCTCGAAGAGATTGAGCAATATTTTGCTAAAAATGAAAGGCGGAAACGAGTAACACATTAGCAAAACTCGTAACCATGAAGTATAAAGGAAAGGGGGACCTAAGGCAGTACATTATTGGGATGTCTAATCTTGCTGAAAAACTCAAGGTGCTAAAGTTAGAGCTATCTGATTATTATATTGTTTTTCTCCAATAGTATCTACGAAACAAAGTCAATAACCTCAAGAAGTGTCATTAAGAATATCCAATAAAGATAGGAAAAGTGCAATTTCAGATGATTATATTGTTTTTCTCCAAGAGCGTGATGATATTATAGGCTTAAAGGAAGATGACCAATCAACTTCCAACAAGTCTTAGAAAATTATAATGCTCATAATTGGATTGATGCCATGAAGGACGAGATGAAACCCATGAAAGACAATGACGTTTGGGATCTTGTCGAGTAACTTGAAGGTTTGAAACCTATTGGTTGTAAATGGATATTTAAGACCAAAAGGGATTCAAAAGGTAATATTGAAAGATATAAGGCTCGTCTCGTCGCTAAGGGTTTCACTCAAAAGAAAGGCATAAACTATGAAGAGACTTTCTCTCTGATTTCTTTGAAAGACTCTTTTAGGACAATTATGGCACTTATGGCTCATTTTGACTTAGAGCTACATCAGATGGATGTTAAGATAACGTTTCTCAATAGCAATATTGATGAGAAAATTTATATGACCCAACCATAAAATTTTGTTTTTGGAGATTCAAAGTCTATGATTTGTAAGTTAAAGATATCCATCTACGGTCTCAAACAAGCTTCTCATCAATGGTATCACAAGTTTCATCAAGTTATAATCTCTTATGATTTCGAGGTGCACATGGTGGAAGATTGTGTATATCATAAATTTATTCAGAGTAAATTTATCTTTATGATTTTATATGTCGATGATATATTACTTGCCAGTAGCGATATAGGCTTATTGCATGAAACCAAGAAATTTCTCACTAAGAATTTTGAGATGAAATATCTTGGTGATGCCTCTTTTGTATTAGGAATACAGATACTCCAAGATTGTTCTCCAGGTATCCTTGGGTTGTCACAAAAAAACTATATTGAAAAGATTTTGGAAATATTTGGCATGAAAGATTGTGCATAAGGAGATATGCCCATATCTAAAGGAGATAAGTTTAATCTCGAACAATGCCCAAAGAATAAACTTGAGACAATGGAAATGGAAAAGATTCTCTATGCATCAGTTGTAGGAAGTCTAATGTATGCTCAAGTTTGCACTAGTCCTGACATAGCATTCATAGTAGGAGTATTGGGCAGATACTTGAGTAACCCAGGGATGGATCATTGGAAAGAAGCCAAAAGGGTTATGTGTTATTTAAAGAGAACAAAGGATTACATGCTCACATATCAGAGGTTAGATGAATTAGAGATCATCGGGTATACTGACTCTGATTTTGCTAGATGCCAAGATAGTAAAAGATCCATGTCAGGTTATGTCTACATATTGGTTGAAGGAGTTATTTCTTGGAAGAGTGTTAAGCATACACTCGTAGCTTTCTTTACTATGAACACTGAATTTGTAGCTTGTTTTGAGGCATCCAACCATGGGCATGACTGTGAAATTTTATCACAGGACTGCATATAGTAAGTGGTGTTGAAAAACCGCTAAAGATTTATTGTTACAATACGTCAGCAGTGTTGTACTCCAACAATAACACAAGCTCTTCAAAATCGAAGCATATCGATATAAAGTTTCTGGTTGTTAAAGAAATAGTTTAGAGTGGTCAGATTTTCATAGAACATATAGGGACAAACTTCATGCTTGTGGATCCGCTTACTAAAAGCTTAGTGCCTAAGGTCTTTCACAAGCATATTGCTCATATCGGTGTTGTTTTGTTTGATGGCATTATGGTTTAGTGAAAGTTTTTATGTTGGTGTTCTATGTAAAAAAACGTTTATATGTTTATTTTCTGCAAAATGAAGATTTTGGTGTTATTTTTCCTCTGAATGTATATATTTTGTGCTTGTGTTTCTGCTTTGTGTATGCAGAAAATTAAAGATTGATTTCATAAGGACTAAAGAAGGACCAGTTGGAAATAAGCATGATAGAGATCACATTGCATGTAATTTCCATGCTACTCATCCATACTTGATCTATGTCATTGAATATATTGGTATGATGACCATGGAATGTTTAGTTACGCCTAATAGTGATAAAAGTCCCTATGATCTCATATTGATATAGGAGATGAACCGGATTGTATTTGAGGAGGAATCTAATGATAAATAGCATACAATTGCACACTAAGGATATATGATATAATTATCTCAGGTCAATATGTAGTCCAAGTGGGAGATTGTTACATTATTATGTGCTACATATTGTATTAATAATTGTATTATGCTATTGAATATATATTGGGTAAATTAAAGTGATCAATTAAATATGACAAAATAGACTCCTAAGTTAATATGACATAAATGGTGGATAACAGTGTTGGACCAATTAGGTATAATGGGAACTTATTGGCCCAACAATAAAGAAAATCACTATATTTCCAATAGGCCAAATCAAACCAATTGAAGGCAAAATTAATTCCTAAATTCTTATGGTGAAAACCATCACCCAATAAAATCCCAAAAATATCATATTGATCATCAAGAAATCTTAAACAAATAAAATATACCTAATTGGTCAACACTAATATTCATCCATTTATCCCATATTTTCTTAGAAATTTATTTTGGTATATTTAATTAATTATTTTAATTTATTTAATATATATTAAATAACATAATACAATTATTAATACAACATATAGTAATAACTTAACAAACCATTCACACACAATGCTATGCAATGGTTTTAAAAAACTATCCTCATAGTTGAGAACAATAATACTTCATCCAGAACAAATAATAATCTGATAATATAGAAAAGTCTGCTTCGGGTACTCATGATCAATTCGTGCAGATTGAGAATTATTGGCTTGTGTTTTGGAAAAACAAACCTCAACTTGGTTATAATGGCTCTTTAGGTGTACCTGGATCACGGGGATATTTCATTAGGGTAGGACGATCCTTTGAACATGTGACAGCAGTTCGTTGACCATATGGACTTTGCGATTCCACAGGACATGACAACATCAATTTAAAGTTACTTCTACAAGCTAAATCATCCACTTACGAAAACAGGTAAACTGAAATGAAATACATATATACTCTTTCATTAAAATAAAAATGTGTACCCAAAAGAAAAAAAAAAATCAAGAATACAAGGGCATAGCCAGAATTAAATATTTCTGGAAATATAAGAATTAACTAGTACGCATGATAGGATAGGCCCAATAGTAGAAGACTTGATTGTATAAAGCCAAATAAAAATCAAATATTATATGGTGTTTGGAATGGCATCATATACAATAAGTGTTTGGTATGGCATCATATAAAATATTGCATTGGATAAGATAGAATTTTCTTATATTTAGTGATGCGCATATAACAGGTGGATAAGGTAAAACACTTTCGTTTTTGCAAAAAAATATTCACTTAAAATATACTATATTTATATAACTTATGTTATCCAAATTTTTGGAGAAATAAAAGGAGCAAACCTCTAAATTAGTTCTCAAAATCACACCGATTAGGCATTTAGGCTCTATCCAATTTCCAGTAGATACCATAGCCACTAACATTTTCTTTAAGCTCTATCCAATTTTCAGTAGAAAAGAGTCATTACTTGCTTAGCTCCAGCATAATCAACCGAAGATCCAGAACACTCAACCGAAGAGGGTGTGGGAAGGGGGTATCAAATCCTAATAAATCAGTGTTACAGCTTAAGCTTGTCATAAAACAAATCATTTTACATGATGGTTAGTGGCTTAGTGCTGTTGAGCATATCAACGTGTCCACTTCATTCCGAATATAAACTATATCCACAGGAATACAAACGTTATTTGAATTTTTTTAACTCAGTACAAAAGTGTACATTGCAAAAGCAAACTTTAAAGGTTTAAAGCTGTGTACCTGAGCATACTTGCAATAGAGATGCACCCACCTTCTCGATGGCACTCTCAGCTTTCTTAATTTCATCCTATCCAAATTCATCATGTAGGAAATAGATGAGAAATAGATGATTAACAACTTCAAAAGTTCAAAACCTGGGCCATGAATAGAAAAGCTACACAATAATGCAGCCTGATTTACAATGTACTTATTTTAAATAAATAAAATATGGATTCAATTTAGATTACTAAAAGAGTTTGACCATCAAAACCACTATGCAGGAAGTCTAACTTCCTTAATGATGTGCCAACTGCCAACATATTATTAAATGACAGTGTAAAAACTTTGTGCTGATGGTAAATCATATTTAAACTCAAAGAATATAAGCAAAATTGAGATATAATTTATTTATATAGTCAGTAAAGTGAAGTTTTTTTATTAACTTCCAAGTGTATAGACACATAAGTCATTTGTGTCATCGTAGTTGGCTAGTTGCAATGAATAACATTATTCATTAGATTAAATAATATTATTTGGGGCAAAGAGGAAAGAAAAACAAATTCAATAGATTAAATAAGTTATTTAAGGGATAAAACCACTAAGGGCATTATCAAATCAGCACTACAGCATGAAAATGAACTCAAACCAGAGGGACAAGCTTCTCAATTTATGGGCATGGTGAATCAATACCAATTAAATACAATTATTATTAATACGAGTCAGCAAAATAAATTTCTAATAGTTGTTACATCCCTCAGGATCATGATCCTTGGCCGCAATAAACAACCCACCGACACGAACCAAAGGAAGACAATATTCTGCTGGAAATGCAACAACAAGAAGCAAACTTACTAAAGCCATAGCAAATCACAAAGTGTCAAAGCAATGAAGAATTAAATCAGGAACTCCTCAATTTACCTAATATTCTCATTTCAACAACCTCCCTGGTCAATGCTATGTCAAATTGCTCTCTGAAGCAAGGATTATGCCCTAAACTCTACCTTATGCACAAAACAAGACATATTTTCACAAGGGCCAACAAAAAAAAACAAAACAAAACCTAGGGTTCACAAAGCTGAACCACACGACATCGTTTTGCAAGGTCCCCTTGCTCATAGATTGAACGCACAACAGTCGAATCGCAACACCACAAGCAACCTAGGGCTTCCGTGGAGCTTCAGCCAGAAAACGATACCGAACCTGTGGATTGCACAAATAGAAGAAGGAGTTCAGAGGTGGTGATTATTCAGATCAAAGAGTGAGGCCATGTAGCTGAGTCGGTGTTGTGTTATGTTCTATCTCTTCTTCATTTGATATAGAAATTGTTTTTCTATCCATTTCTTGGCTGGTGGAAAACCTATGTGGGGCAAGAAAGTGAAAACATGAGGTGATAAGGGACAAAGAGAACATTGAGAGAGAGAGAGTAGGCGATAGTGATAGAGAGAAAGTGTGGTACAGATCTCAACACTTCTTATAAAACCATATTTCAAACTCCTTTCACTCATTGCTTGCTAGGGTTTTGCAGGGTCTTTTTCTTCACTTTGCGTGGTTTAGGGTCCAGGTTGTGACAACTACTTGGTGGTGTTCCTGCGACAACAATGCTACCTCACTAGTTTGATGACAACGACAACTACTAAGAGATTTGTGAAGGGTGCGAGATGCTAAGAGAGAGACCTAATAAGGCTGAGTAGTGCTCAAAGAGACCACGATGATTTTACACATTGAACTCCAAAAGGACCACAACGGTTCACTACTAAAAACATCGTTGAACATAGTCAACTATGACAATTTTATTAAAACCTACGCCGTTCATTTCATTTTAATTACAATATTGCCACCGCATTATCTTCGATGACAGTTTTTTGGAACCGACGTCGATGGAGTGTCGTGGAGTGCTATTATTTTAGTAGTTCTTATAAATGTTGTTATTAGTCAATTATATCACTATACGTTTTAATTTCTTGGAGAATAGATTTGGTTGGGTGTTAAATATATATCACTTAAGGCAAGTTGAGAGACAGAACAACTTCCAACGGTAACATTAAGAACATTCCTCATCTTCTCACCCCTCTGGTTATTTCCTCACTCTCTTTCTTGCTTTGGCTTTGATCTCCTTTCTCTCTCCTTCCTTCTGCCAGGTAATTTAAAACTTGTTATTAATAAAATCTTGTGTTGTTAATTTAATTATATACTATAGTCCATGTTCTATATATAATATATCTTATTGACAATTTTCGTATGTATGTGGTTGTTTTGTAGAAAATGGGTCATGCAAGAATCAATTCGAAACATATCTCAAATGAGAGATCTCGCAAGAGAGCTTTCATGTAGAGAAGGGAAGTATTTATAAAAATAACCTCTGAATTTTCCAAGTTGTATGGAGTTGGAGTTAAGCCTACTTGATTGTGTATAATGATGGCAATGTTGAACTAGTGACATGGCCCCAAGACCACATAGTGGTACGCTCTAGCATAGAGAAGTATGAGCGTCAAAAGAATGAGACCTCCCAAAAAGTTTTGTATTCAAGACTTTGTACATTGAGAATAGGAAGAATATTATTGAAGCTAAGATTTCCAAAGTGCATAAACAAATAACCAACATCAAGTATCCAACTTGGGATCCAAGTATGGAAGAGGAGCAATTGAGGGCTTTGATTGCTTAGGTGAATGCTAAGATTAGGGCTTGTCATCATATGTTAAAAAGCAACATCAAAGTGCAAGCCAACTTCTTGCAAAACATGGCTTGGGAAGTGCTTCTTCCTCCCATCCAAGCCAAATCATCCATACTCCTATGGATCCACTTAATAATGGGAGGTTGGATGTTACAAACTCAATAAATCAGGTTTATAAAGCTTGTAATCATGGAATGAACATTCTGAGAAATGTGTAACAAGTTGATGTTCCCTTTAGTTACATTCCAAACATGGTTCAGGAAAGTGCTAATGCTACCTCCTCACATTAAGGCAGTTCAATTGCTTGCAAAACATCTCTCAAAGCCAACCCATACTTAAAGCTTTAAAGCCACTTAATGTTGAGAATGAGATGGTAGGTTTTAGTAAGAGTTTATGTGCCAATAGATACAACTAATCAACTTGCTGGATTGGTTTGATGGACATATTGATTGGTAAAAAAGATTGCTATAATTTGAATTTCTAAATGACAAGGTTTGAGTAAACTTTGATTTTGATGCTCTTAATAATTAGTTTAATGTGTATTTTTTTTAGTAGGAACCTATGTTCTTGAAAGTGCTCTCAACTGGAAATGTAGTTTTTGTGTTGCTAGAACGTGTAGGGTTTGGTTTTATATGTGCAGTTTCAAAGTATTGTTCGTTTTATATAATATTTCTTTTGAATTCATTGTTTAAAGTTGGTAGAAAGTGTATGTATTTTTTAATGATCATTAAATTTTTGATATATATATATATATATATATATATATATATATATATATATATATATATCTTAAGGTGACCTTTTTAGTTGTGTAACTTTTAGTTTAAAATGTAATTTTCATGTTTATTTTTTAAAATTTGCAATTTTAGTTCACCTATTGTTAATTGAAACATTTTATCTTTCACTTTTAAAAAATTCGTAATTTTAGTTCTCCTACTTTTAATTGGAACATTTCATCCTCACTTTTTTTTTAAAAAAATATGATTTTAGTCCCCACGACCAATTTGTATTGGGGCAAATTTATATATATTGAAGCTCTGAATAATTGTTGGGATTCTTTGTGGCAAATTTATATTGATGTTTTCTTCTTTATAAATTAATGCATTCGAAAAAAGAAAAAAAAAAGATGTGTGCTTAATTAAAATTAGAATATGATTGCTACATGATGAACACCCCCAAATTATGGATTATTATTCATCAAGCTAACTTCTAGGAATTTGGAACAGTATTGAAAATAAAATAAAATAAATGGAAAGATTAAGGATGAATAACAACATCAGAATTCACGATGAATTGATGAGTTGAAATTAAGATTTGTCACTTGAATTAGAAACTTAAGATTTTTTTTTTGCTTTTAATTCTTTGATTTATCAAGGAAAATGGGTCTTGACTAATCCAGAGTTTGGTCAGGAGGTAAGTAAAGTCTGGTCAAGAATTATTTCTGTAAAGGATAGAACTTGGGAACTACTCGAACCATTTAACCTTAATTTCGACACATTAACCACTTGTACTCAAGCTCTTGGTTATTAGCAACTTAATATATGAATCAAAGAAGTGATCTCAAGAACCAAGAGAGGTTCTCTATCACAAATTTTATAATTTTGTTCAATAAAATGAGTCATAGTCTTCTCAAAGTCAAAGATAGACTATTTATACCATGATCTAAAAAACTCTCAAAAGAGGCCAAAAAATAAAATAAGTAATCTTATTCTAGAAGTTGACTCAAATTTATGATCTTCAAGTCTCCTTCATCATTCTTCTCCATAAATGAAGTCATCTGCAAAATGTCCTCTCAAAGCTACCTCATCCTTGATCTAATAACAATTCCTCTTAGAACTCATAGGGAAGAAAATAGATTTATGAATGGAATAAAATATGCAGTATTTACAGACAAAAGTATTCGGTTATTGGGGAAAAAGCTAAGGTTCTCATCCTTCTATAGTCCTCCATCATCCTCTTCTTCTTGAAAAGAATCTAGCATCGGATTTTAGACGTCAATTGTACCTACATCACAAAAAGATAAGTCACTAACATTGAAAGTGACACTCACACCATAATTGAGATGCAAATCAATTTTATACGCATTGTCATTTATGCACTCTAAAACATGAAAACGTCCATCTCTTTTAGCTTGAATTTTAGATTTTCTTTGAGAAAGAAACCTATGCTTCCTTAAATGCACCCACTGTTAGGTCTGGATGATCCACTAAACTAGACAACCTATCATACCTTAGATTTTTATGTTTAAAAAAAGCATAAATTGTTGATAATCTAATGATTTGACATTAAGTGCACATAACCAACTTTGTAAAAGGGCTTAATCGTTATTATACCAACATGTACATCTCTAGTAAGTTGTGTCCATGCTTAAAGTGGAAAATGTTTTGTTAAGATATATCCAGCGTCCAACATGTTGTAAAATCAATTGTGTCCACTTACTTTTAAAACCAGTGTTTATACACTGAGTGTTTTTATTACTTGAATCCACTTATTATAAGTCACTTACATACATACTTATTTTATTCTCTTATAAGTGACGTCCAACTGAGTGCAAAGAGGAAATGTTAGCCACAAAGGGAAGTGTACGATCTATCTTTACAAAATTCAATTGTGTCTCTCTTTATTTGAATTGTTAACATTTGAATTCAAGGAAATGAAAAATAGAAGAGAATAAAAGGAATTTACAAAATATTCCTCCAGAGGTCGCTTTCAACTTTGAAAAGGAGCACATGTTGCGGTCCATACTATTATTCCTTTCCTCTCTAATCAGAGCATGCCAGGTTGCCTTGCCTCCACATGTAAGACAATGATCATATCAAGACTCAGTGCTAATCCCATAATGGATCATTCACTAAAGTCTATAAAACAAAACCTCTACTCAAATTTAGAGAAGTAGAAAAACCATAAAAGAAATTAGCAAAATCTTAGAAGCGAAACTATGCAAAATCACTAAACAATACACTTGAGATTATATTGTCTATCCTTTGCTAAGAAAATTTATTTGTATTTGAGCTTATATTTTTTATTCACTCTCTGAGTGTTGTTGAATCGTTGTATTCATTGAAACTATTGTTTGTGAAAGCCAGGAGTGACTTAGTGTTAAACAATATTTAGGTGCTCTTTGATTCAGGGAAAGTTTAAGGATGTGACAGAAGTGGCTAGAAGAATACTTGTATAGTCAGGAGTGACATAATAGACTACTTGTTTTGTAATTGAAGTTTTGATTAGTGGAACCTTTCACAATTGTGTAAAGGAGAATTGAATGTAGCTCTGTTTGAGTGAATGAACCAGTATAAACCAAGTGTTTCTACATCTCTCTTATGCGGATTTATTAAGTATTCTCTTTGTTTACTTTGTACTTCTTCTCTCCAAGTGTTTATCTGAAAACCTTTTTGAAAATATTGCTTTACATTTACTAGACGATCAACCTCTATTTTCATCAAACTTGGTTTTCCTTGTCGATGGATGACTCCAATGCATATATCTTTCTAAACTTGTGATAAATCTATTTATTTACGAAAAAGTTTTAATCTTTGATTAACACACTATTCAACCCCCATTCTAGTGTGATTTGTGTTATTTCACCCACACCCAATCATCGGGCTCAAGCACCATATTCCTTCCTTTGTTGGCATGTTTAGCATATTGTTCGATCTTCTTTTCAATTTGAGCCTTCATTTTCTCATGAAAGTTCCTAATAAAATAGGTTTTGGAAAAACCATCTTTATTCAACATAGAATCAACATTAGACAAAGGAATCAAATGAAGAGACAAAGGATTAAAATCATAAACAATTTCAAAAGGAGAATGAGAAGTGGTAGAGTTGATTACCTTATTTTATGCAAATTCTACATGAGGTAAAAGATCCTCCTAAGATTTCAAACTTTTTCCTACCAAGCATCTAAGAAGTTGAGATAAAGTTATATTCATCACCTCAGTTTGCCCAACCGTTTAAGGAAAACTAGTATAGAAAAAGAGCTTAGTGTCAAGCTTGCTCCACAAGGTCTTCCAAAAATGGCTTAGGAACTTAGAATCTATATTTTGATACAATGCTTCTTGGTAGTCCATGTAGGCACACCACCTTTCTAGAGAACAAGTTTTCTACTGCACAAGCACCATCCACTTTATGGCAATGAATGAAGTGAGCCAACTTTCAGAACCTATCAACCACAACAAAAAATAGAGTCATTGCCTCTCTTTGACCTTGGAAGATCAAGTACAAAATCCATGGATATGTGGATCCAAGGAAAAGTGGGAATAGGCAAAAGGGTATACAATCCATGGTTTAAGACCTTAGATTTAGCTTTATGACATATGATGCATTTGACACAATTATTAACATCATGTTTCATTTTAGGCCAAAAGAAATGCTCACGCACCCAAAGTCTTGTCAAGCCCAAAGTGACACATCAACCCTCCCTCACGAGCTTCTCTAATCCGCAACTTACACAAAGAACTCTTAGGCATATACAACCTTTTATCTTTAAATAGAAAACCTTCATGTGTAAAGAATCCATGATGACAAAATATTCTCAGATAATTCAAACAACCTAGAGAAGTCATCATCACAAGCATACAATCCCTTTATGTGATCAAACTCAAGCATTTTAGTTTCAAGCAGGGAGAGTAAAGAGCATTTCCTCGAAAGAGCATCAATCACCACATTAGCCTTACCTTGCAAATTGTTCCAAAAATTACACCCATTTGGCATGTCGCTTATGAGAGTTTTGCACACTTGACAACATTATGTCTTGCCTATGGAATTTGTGATACATAGTGATCATGAGTCTCTTCATATCATCAAGGAAAATGGAGCCAATAAGAGGCGCAAAAGGAAATATTGATATCTTAGGATTTAGATTAGTAGACAAAAAGTAAAATTTTGTTTGACGACAAAATATAGACCTACCCTTTCCTCTTAAAATCTTTGAATGGTGTCTCTACTAAATCCTTTTGTGCAACTAACTTACGCTTTGGTAAAACATTGGCTAAACTAACCACAATCTAAATGACTAACTTTGGTGGAATAATGTTTTATGCAATTGGTAAACCCAATTTTTACGATACTTGAGTTAGTTTCCATGCAAATTTAATGCATTTTGACATATTTTTATCGGCAAAACTCACAGTAGGGTGCAAGTTTGTGAAAGTCATGTGATTAAAAGACTTCATGTACAAAAAAGCTAAAAATCATGCATTTTGAGAGTTATTCAGGCAATACTGAGAAAACCACAATCTTGGTAGATTATGTACAATTGCAGTAAAGCCATCATGGCTTACAAATCAGCGCCAACATATATTACCAGACCATGTTCAAGGAGCCATGACTATGGTTAATTTTATACAATCGTGATAGATTTTGTACAACCACAACTTGAAAATAATAGGAATACTTCACAACAACCAATAGAGGGGTGAATTGGTTGAACCTTGGTATTTTTTTTAAACAAATTCAAATCAGAGTTTCAGGATCTTTATCAATTTCAAAACCAAGAAATCAATTTAATCAATCAAATGTCTCAGCCCAAGAATTCAATAGATCAAAACCGAACTTGTTGAACAATGCATATGACTCAAAGAATTAAAGATCAATGAATAAGATGAGAATAGAGATATAGAAATAAGAACATAAGCAATTTATACTGGTTTACTTCAAAACATAAAGCTACATCTAGTTTCTTCTAATTCACACTGAATTAGAGTTCCACTATTATAAATTGTTCTTACAAGCTTTTACAAGAATCCCTTTATCAACCCTAGATAAAGAACAGAAATTTAAAACCCTATTAGACTTCTAAGGAGAAAGATTCAGAGAACACTACTCTGATCTTTAAGTTAGAGAACCCTTCTCTAGTCCCAAGCAAGAAGAACCCAATTACAATAGTCAATATCAACAGAATTTGAAAACAGAATTACAACCAAGGAATTAAGGAAAGAAACAACCAGATGATCCAGTGAATGACATGCAAATGAATGAACAAATCAGGTTGAAAGACAAAAACAAACTCAGAGCATTCTTCTTCCTTAACCTTTGAAAGAAATTTCTTGTTTAAAGAATCATTCAAATACCCATGAATGTTTTAGATGAAGCAAGAACTCGTAGAACCCAAAAATTTACTTTGGAAGTGTTTAGAAAGCTTGTGTATACTCAGAAATATGAATTGTACAAGTTAGAAAACAAGTCAAGCTTCCACTTCTATTTATTACAAAAGTTGTAACTAACTGTAATCGATTACATGCTCCAAATAATCGATTGATACGAGTGTGTAATCGATTAAATTAAAATTTAATCGATTAAAGTGTTCAAGAAGCATTCTGGGTTTTCACCATGAGCAAAATAATCAATTATCCCGAGCTGTAATCGATTAACATAGAAATATTTATTCTCAAAGTGAACTGTGTAATCGATTACTGGATATGGTAATCGATTAAGTCAGGAAAACATGATTTTCAGTTTGAACTATATAATCGATTACAGTTTTTGGTAATCGATTATTCCAGGAAGAGTTAAAAACTGATTTTAACTAAATAATCGATTACGAAAGTTCAGTAATAGATTAAAATTCATAACAAAGCAGTTCAGTCCTATGCAAAGGCAAAATAATCGATTAAACCGATAGGTAATCGATTAAAATGTTTGTGAAGGTTTTCCAGATTTGAACGAAGAACAAAATAATCGATTAACCCTTTTATGTAATCGATTAAATCAGTGAAAAACTTATTTTTCCAAAAACCTTTCAATTCAATTAAAACCTTAGTTAAATGTTAAAAGCTTGTTTGATTTTAATAAAAAACATTTAGTTAATTCAATGTATGAATGAATGAATGCGGGGATCAATCAGATAGTTTTCCTTTTACACAATATTTCAATTCCAAGTCTTCAAGTCTTTTAAGCATGTTGAAAGCTCAAAACCAATCTTGAATCAAAGACTTCCAAACTTCATAAAGCTCCCCCTATATCCGACACAACTTTGGTCAAGGAACCATGGTATATTTTCTGTAACATTTCTTTCCTTTTGTAATTTTTATGTTCCTATTTAAATTATCTAGTCTTATCATGTCCATGAACAACTAGTTTTCTCTAGTTCGAGATTATGATGTAGTGGTACCATATATCTTTTTTTATTTTAATAAAATTCTTGATGTTATCTAGTAAATTAAATTTCTTCTCTACCTTTAATGCCTTTTAGACTCAATCACTAATGTGTTACATTTTGTTCCATGTTTTTCATATTTATTCATGTAGGTTTGCATTCATTAGTGTTTAATTAGGACTAGTTGCATTTTTATTTTCTTTCATTTTCATCACCTAGAACTTTGAGGTTTGTTTTGTGTTTTTGGTCCTTAGAAAGGTGAATTACTTAAGGAGATTGCCATGGATGCATGAGGTTTTATGCTTGGAGTGACTTTCATCTAGAGGAAAAGGATTTGGAATTATGTTGAAGCTTGGATGAAGCAAAGGAAGGATCACAAGCAACTATGTTAGAAGATAAATGAACAAAAGTGACAAATTCCACAACTAGAAGATGACATATGTGCAATGTTTTGAGGATATCTTGAGTTGTAGACATCAAAACGACATGAAATCGGTGCCTAAATTTCAAGGACAAAATTATCTATAACTTTTGTGAAGACACCAAGCCAAGAATCTCGCATACTAGATTTGATTTTTGCTACACAAGTGACATATACTAGATTTTATTGTAATGGGCTTGGCCCGTTTTAGGTTTTTAGGTTTAAATAAACCTTTTCGAGTTTGTTTTGGTAAGTTCCCAACCAGGGGAAACCCTTGGGAGGAGCGGCTACACAAGGATTGAGATGGAAGATGATTCATCTTTCTTCCTCTTATCAATTTGAACGTTCTTGCTTCATCTTTGTGGTTTCTCTTTTAGTATGATTGAGTTCTTTATGTTGTTTTTGGGATTGGGCAATGCCCTTAATAAAATAGTGATTTCAAATTGATTATTTTACCCCTTTTGTTGATGTCATAATTCCTTTTGGTTTGATTCTTATTGAGTTTATTCGTGTGAATTTGGTAGTCACATATTTGTACCTCTCAGGTAATTCGGGAAGAATTGAAATGTGAACCATTTTTTGGGATAAGATTGAAAGGTGAACCTAATTGTTGGAACTATATGAATCTGAATGTAAAATTTAAATCACAAAAGTAGTTATAGGTTTTGCGAGGAACACCTATGAATTATTATGAACCTTAATGGATTTAATTGAACATAGCTGCCACAAAAGTAGGGATCAGTTCAATTAGGCACAATCTTTGTTTCTTGATAGAGAACCTAAACTAGATTAGAATAATTCACCTTCAAATAAATTTAATAATTGGGTCAATAATTTGAATTCATTAGTTATCATTATGGTAATCCTAATCCGTATAAATCGTTCATGATATCTCCCAATCTTTATTCTTGTAATCTTAGTTTGTGCTTTTTATCTTCATTTTTATCATTATATTTATCTTGATTTTTATTATTTTCTCTTTCTCATCAAATTTATCTTGTTTTATCTTTTTCAATCATGATAAATTGGTAATCATAAGACATAGTCCCTGCGGATGCGATATTTTATTACTTGATGACACTCGTGCACTTGCAATTTTCTCATATCAATCACTCTAAATTAGTTTAGTTTATTGCTTTGTCAACGATCAATTGCATGTAATTAACTAAATTGGGAAGTGATTGAATTCATACAAATTGTGTGATCAAACCTTTTTTTGTGTAAATTTCTAGCAAATTAGATTCTTTTTATCAACCACTCGGTGATTATCGTTTGCCCTAAACTAATTCGCCTATGACTGATTGAGAATTAAAGTAGCGATACAATGTTGTTAACTATGGCCAATTGTTAACAGAGAATTTAAGAGGCTTTGACAATTGAAATAATTTGCGTAACTTTGTTGGGATTGGAATTGGAATTGAGGGGAAATGATATATGCCCCTGAGTCACAATCCTAGGTTACTTCATACTATCTTCACACCAATTTTCTTGCTTTGATTCTTATTTTTGTAAAAGAACAATTTGAACACAAAATCACTCTTATTTGATTAAATTCTATTTGTTTAGTTTTCTACAAAATTAATTATTTGGAAACTCAACTAGTCATCTGGATTCGATATTCGAACTTATAAAGTACCATTACTATTGCATAAGATACACTTGTCATCCTTGTACAACATATTTTACGCATTAGCAATCTATAAGTTATAATAATTTCAAATTATCTAATACTTGTTTTACCTGAAAATTCATAAAATTCTGGTACTAGAATGTGATGAAATAATATATAAAACATTATGATAATCAAGTAAAAGAAATCCTTACAAAAAACATATTATAAAGATACGCATTTTTACTTCCTATTACCCCAACAAATATTTTGAAAGAAAGCATAATAATTTCACATTTCTCACGTGAAATCCTTATTTACGGCAAACATTATATTATTCCGTAAAGTATTAAACTAGTTTCTATAGATGGTTTATTTATTTATTTATTTTGGAACAACTGAATTAGAAATTCAAAATCTTGAGAGACACAATTCAACTTAGAGTAATAAGTATTATTTAGTTGTAATTTCTAATAATTTATTCAAAATGGAGTTAAACACATAAAAATACCCAAAATATCAAAATAATTAATAAAAAGAATTTTTTTATTGTAAACCAACAACTTATGGCAATAATATTTTTAATTATTACATCTTTCAATCATTTTTATTTTTAATTTTTTTATAGTTATTATCATAACTAACATTGTGTTGATACTTGTTATAATAATGGTGTTTGTTAACTACCATCCGATTACTATTTGTTTTAAAAGTCTCGTCACATTATACATAATATAATAATATATAATTACACTTCAGAAAAACACAACAGACTTACAAGTTTTATTGGATATGGCTCATCTTTCGCAGTCAGATGACAACCTTTCTTGTTGGCGGGGTCAGTAGAAAGCCAACTGGGGCCGTAGAGGCTAGGTACTGTTGTGGGCATCTGATTCTTTGTAATATTTTACTTTTATTAGTAGTTTGGGCTAGAGCCCATGAATAGCTACTGTTAGGGTTTCTTTTAATCCTATTTATATTCCCCTTGTAAACCGAGTGACTTGTAACGAGTGGAGGTGAGGAGATTATAGTACAGACAAGCTGGACGTAGCCTATATTGGGTGAAGCAGGGTAAAATACTGTGTCATATTTCTCTTCCCTATTCTCTTTTCTGTTTTTCGATTTGTGTGTGATTGTCGATTTCCAACAAGTTTAACTTACAGGTTAACAGAAAAAGAAAAGAAAAATTGGTAATGAAAAGAAAATCTTTCAAATTTCAAATCGTAATCCTTCATTTTTCTTTGTAATTGTTTTTACTTTAAATATTTTCATTTTCAAACACATTATATATATAATAATAAATTTAAATAATAAAATCAAGTGAAATTCTTATGAACTGTTGATCTTGTGATGTGTTACATAATTTTTTATTTTGGTATTAATTTTTCAATTCATCATGGTAAAGAAATTCTTGTAAATAAGTAAAGTCTAATAAATTTTTTTTTATCAAAAATCAAATTCAAATATTATCTAAACAATTCAATCTTAATTTCAAATTTTTCATCAAAGTGCTCCCCAAAACACTTGACGAGCCAAGACTAAAACTTTTAAATATTTTTTTATGATTTAAAAAACACTAAATATGCACCTTCATAGTTTTAAGAAAGTTTCGGTCCCTTCCAGTTTTTATGTATTTTTTTTATAATTTTTGGAAAGTGTCTCAATATTTTTATATTTTCCTTAAATATTTACTGGATTAATTGTTTTTATTTTTACAAAAAACATCTTTTAGTAAAGATGTAATAATTAAGTTAAAATAATGAAATGTTACTAATTTTAAGGATAATTCTAAAAATATATAATTATCGATAAATTTAATACCAATTATTAGTTACAGGAAGAGTCTCTCTTTTTAAAGGACATAGACTAGGCTAGCTTTTTTCAATGTTTATGTTTTTCCTTGGCATATAAAAAAACAGACCTATAGATTAATAATTTAATAATTTAACTAGTGGAATTTAACTAGTGGAATGCAACCTACTGCTGAGAGAACGACGTAGGAAGATAAGATACCAAGTAGTAATATATGTCGATTGATGATGGATATTCTCTTTCAAAATAAGAGAAACAAAATTCCTTTCATAATTTTGCAATCTACAAACTCTATCACAAATACATTAGCATCGGCCTATGCCTACTACATAACTAAACAAACTATATCAAAAATTTAACTACAGACTCTTGTGGAGCACATTCCCTGACTTGTACTGCTTTTAATCACTATAATCTGATGATGTAGAACCAACACCATCCGGATCAATATTTTGTTCTGCATTTTCTTCTTCCTTGTCCCTTGCATCTGAGTCGCCCCCAATTGTGTAATCATCGACAACAAGATCAATTTGCCTGTCGTCATCATCATCGTCAATTTTGTCATCAATATCCATATCTTCCTTACCACCCACATTATAGTGGTTTCCATCTAATAAGTTCTCAGATTTCCCACTATATCCTCCCTGATATCCATCATTATTATCCACCAGATAATCATACTCATCATCTATTGCTTGATAAGCATCATCTTCATAGCCTGATCTCTCTGAAATACTAGCATTTAGTTCAATGGCTTCCATTTCACCTTCATTGATCTCCTCTCTGACAAAGATACCAGCCGCTTTATACATGGCATCTTTCGGGTTATCCCTCTCACCAGTGATCACATCCACCTTGGCTTCTGATTTCTGCCAGCTTCTAATGCGCCCACGGACATTTCCTCCTTGTCTGCATGGTCTCCCTTTCCGATCAAGTAATTTTCCCATTTTCCTGCTTCTAGAGGTAATCCTTCTCTTTTTAGAACCGGATCTTGAACTAATCACCCTCCTTTTTGATGATGATCTTCCACCATGAGAATGGCCACGGCCTTGTTGGGTCCTTTGTCCTCTGCTGTAGCTTGTAAGACCACCACCAAGATCAACACAGTTCTCTACAGCACGTTCAGCCTGATGTGAAGTTTCAATTACACCAGCATTGTAGGAATTTTTGGCAGAGGCGTGTTTTGATGTAAGCTTCTGAAGTGAGAAAGAAAAGGTTAGGGAAATTCAAACTAAATACATATGTGAATTATGATAGACTGATTCCCACAACAATTGCAGCAAACTATTTATGGTATTGCAAGCAACACTAAACCAAGAAACTTGTTATGGGCCTATTTGGGTGTAAGCTTCTCTAGAAACACTTCTAGAAGAAGAAAGTAAGAAGGAAAAAAATGAAATGAATTTCTCCATAAGCTAAAATGAATTTTCCATTAGTTAATTTGTAGATGTCATCTCATCTTTTAGAGAAGCTATATTGGTGAGCTTCGAAAAATTAGCTAATGGAGAGCTTGTTTTGGCTTATGGAAAAGTTCATCTCATTTTTTTTTCTTATTTTCTTCTTTTAGAAATGTTTCTAGAGAAGCTTACGCAAACAGGCCTTATAAGTTTCTACAAAATAAGCTAGCGGCACAAGTTATAGAAGCATAAAAAGATTACAAGTGTTGTCATGCTAGAGATATCAATGTGCAAGGCAAACCTACTAAAATTCAGATTCCTCTCCCTGCCCTAGTCCCTGTTCTAAAAAAAGAATGATATAACACACCCTACATTCTTTATTTTGCTAAACTGAACAATGTCCTACAATAATTTCACAGAATATTTGATGGGACTGCATCCGCTGATAGCAGCTCAAATGAGTTACTAATTCAACAAAGGCCCAAGCCTCTAGTGTGGAGGATATATGAAAGGAGAAACAGAAATGGTGCCAAAGTGGCAGAGAGAGAGAGACTAATAGAAAAAGGGGAATTCTATTATACAGTAGGATGAGGGGAGAGATAGGGAGACGGGGGGAGTATTGGTTAGTTATGGCAGATTGCTTTTTGAGCATCTGAAGGAGCCTAGCTCTGGGCAGGGGGTATTGTATTTTCCTTTGAGTTTTCCTTTATGTATTCCAATAATATTCTCCCAAATTCATACACAATTACTGCATATTTGTTTTTGTCGCTGTTTCTGAGTTCCAAGTTTCCACCAATTGGTCCGACCTGCCAGATTCGTGTAGAGGAAAATTTTTTATTTTTTATTTTCGGCGAAGAGAAAGCTGAGTGAAGGAGAAAGCGAATGCCACCTGAAAAAATGGAAGCCAAAGTAGCAGCCCTGGAGCAAGAAGTAGCGAACCTCAAAGTAAGCTAGCGAAGATGCAAACGAAGGCAGAGGAGAATTAAGAGATGTTGGTCTTGCTACTCACCAACAAAGAGGCCGAGACGGCAAAAGAACCAAAAGGGTGTTTTTTCAAAAAATATTTACCGATAAGGTGCGTTTTCAAAATTATTTCCAAATCTGGTGCAGGGGGGCCTATATTTACAAATCTGGTGCACTGCAACATGCCTG
>PYAF01002944.1:523916-535120 GCA_007407185.1 Glycine tomentella | reverse complement strand
CACGAAAAAACAAAAAATCCATGTTAAACCATGCAACCAAACCATTCCCCAACCCTAGCCCAAACGTCACATACCTACCCCACTGAACCCTAAACCTTAATTATTTAACCCTTATACAATAACCACACATTAACCCTAAATTCAAAATGCTAATCATTTTATCCAAAAACTACAGTCCCAAACACCTAAACAATTTTGTTTCTACCTAATTTTTTTGTCATTACCAAATTAATGTCATACTAACATTTTTCTAATATATATATATATATATATCGTAACCTAACATCTTTTGCTAAATCACAAGTACATCACTAACAATATAAATAAGTAAATCATAACAACATGACTACAAATATTATAAAAGAGGCAAATAAAGACCAGACGCTTACTTGTTCGCAAGATTTTATCTGAACAACTTCACACTTCAGCAGAGCTTCGCTGCACAAAAGACCACAGAAAAATTCTAGAGAGAAGGCAGAGCAATTCTAGAGAGATGGTGCAAGTGAGGAAATGGGAGGAGGGCCTATTTATAGGAATCTGGTGCACTGCAACATGCCTGGATCAGGCATGTTACAACACGCCCAGATCAGTGCACCAGATTTGTAAATATAGGCCTCCCCTGCACCAGATTTGGAAATAATTTTGAAAACGCACCTTATCGGTAAATATTTTTTGAAAAAACACCCTTTTGGTTCTTTTGCCGGCCGAGAGTCCTAAGATGTCTAACATATCACCCTCGCAAAACAGGGGATCTGTCACGGCCTCACGGGCTGAAACCCAAGGTCTCATGCTCTCCACGGAGACTCCCTGGAGGATTTCCGTCAAGCAATGAAGAAAATGAAGGTTCTCATGTTTTTCGGCGAGGATTTGGCGGGCTGGATTGCACATGCTGAAGTGTACTTTCAGGTAATGAAGGTGAGTTTGGCACAGCTGTTCATGGAGGGGTCGACCATACATTTCTTCAAATCCTTACTTGACGAGGAGAGTGAATCGACATGGGACAAGTTGAAGGAAGAGCTTTTGGAGCCTTACGGTCAAATAAGGGATGGCAATGTCTTTGAGCAACTTTCAGCTCTCTAACAAGAGGGAAGTGTGGATGATTACATCCACAAATTTGAACTACTCATGGTAGGTGCCGTGTTTTCCCGATGAACAATATTTATGGTATTTCATCCATGGACTCCGATCGAACATCCGGGGAAAAGTGAGAAGCATGAGGACGTTGGGTCCTCTTCCTCATTCCAAATTGTTGAATCTAACGTTAGCCGTAGAAAGGGAGGTGTAGGAAAAGAGACAAGTCTGGAATGGGTCGAGAGTTCTGACGAGCAAGGGCCATTACAGTTCTCAGCCTAGTTATCAGTCTGGATTGGGTCACACGGTTGGATATCGGAATATGGGTCCACCCAAAAATGAATGGGTCTTCGTAAAAAGAGGGAAGGAGGTGCATGCTAGAAACGTACATGGCCCGAGCCCAAAGATGGAGTCCACTGGAGCTGGATGCAGACCCTTGAACCAGGACAGATGGACACGACATTTGTCATTTCAGGAACTCACCGAAAAGAGGCAGAAGGGTTTGTGCTTTCATTGTGGTGGATTGTTTCACCCTTGCCATCAGTGTCCCAAACGAAAGTTGCGAATCATGATGCGAGACAATGAAGAGGAAGACAAAGGGGAGGTTCGTGAGGTGGTAGTCAAGGAGGAAGACAAGGAAATGAAGGCCAAAGGAGAATGCAGTGTGATGCATCTGGGAGCGTTTGCTCGAGAGGATGGAGGGCAGTTTTGCACCATGAAATTGCAGGGGAAAATTGGATCTTTGATAAAGTGAGAGAGTGAAAGAGAAACTTTAGAGAGAAAGCTAATATTATTTCATTATGAAAAAGTTAGTTACAAAGAGGTATATATAGACCTCTGAATCTCTGAACTAATCTGTTAGTAGAAACTAACGACCTAACACCAATGGGGTGCTGTTAGAAAAAGCTAACAGCCCTTACAAACTGTTTTCACAGTTATACAAACATATTACAAAACTGTTTTCAGTTATACAAACATATACTCTAATACCTACCTCAAACTCAAGGGGAAGAGTTTTCAGAGGAAAAACTCTTCACAGAGTATTCCCTGAAACTTCAAATCTTGCTGAAGAAAAAGGCTTGGTCAACACATCTGCCCACTGATCTAGAGCTAGGATGTGCAAAATTGAAAGCTGCTTGGCTAGAATTTTTTCTCTAACGAAGAAGACATCAATTTCCATATGTTTCGTACGACTGTGGAACACAGGATTGTGAGCAATGGATACAGCACTCTGGTTGTCACCATAAAGAACAGGAGTAGTGAAGGGAACATACAATTCTGTTAGTAGAGCATGAATCCATGTCAACTTAGTGGAAGTTTGAGCCAAACTACGGTTCTCAGCTTCAGTGCTGGACTTGGCCATGACTCTCTGTTTGTGAGACCACCAAGATATTAAGTTAGGGCCAAGAAAGATGGCAGCCCTTGAGGTGGAACGCCTATCATCCATGTTAGATGCCCAATCAGCATCACAGAATGCACAAAGAGCCAAGGGTTTTGTAACAGAAGCAGGCTGAAGAAGTAACACATGAAACAAAGTACCTTTGAGGTACCGTAAGATTCTTTTAACCACTGCCAAGTGAGAGCCTAGAGGTGCAGCCATAAATTGACAAACTTTATTGACAGCAAAGTTGATTTCAGGTCTAGTTAGAGTAGTATATTGTAGGGCACCCACCACCGATCTGTATAGAGTTGGATCATGCAATACATCAGCACCATGCCTAGATAGCTTGCAATTATACACCATGGGGGAGTAAATAGAATGAGCTTCAGCCATGTGAGTTTTGTGGAGTATATCACGAATATATTTGCTTAAGAGAGAAGGCAGTGTGCAGTTTGGTGGTGAGCTGCTGAATAAGAGAAGTAGAGCTACCTGTAATGATGATATCATCCACATAAACTAAAAGATAGACAATATGCACCTGATGCTTGAAGATGAACAAAGAAGAGTCACATTTGCTTCCCACAAAACCAAACTGAAATAGAGTAGACTTCAGTCTATCACACCATTGCCTTGGGGCTTCTTTCAAGCCATGAAGGGCCTTGTTTAGCTTGCAAACTAGGGACCTATCTTCAACCTCAAAGCCAGGAGGTTGTCATAAATACAGACTCCTAGAGAAACCCATTTAGAAATTCATTGTTCACATCAAGCTGAAATAACTCCCACCCATGTGAAAGAGCAAGGGTGAGAACAATACGAATGGTGACAGGCTTGACCACAAGAGAAAATGTCTCATGAAAGTCAAAACCATGGACTTGATGAAAACCCTTGGCTACCAACCTTGCTTTGAACTTGTTGATGGAACCATTAGCATTTTCCTTCACTCTGAAAACCCACTTACACCCAATAGCCTGTCTATTAGAAGGTAGGGGAACTAAGTCCCAAGTTCTGTTTGTCAGCAAAGCATCATACTCTTGTTGCATGGCAGCAAGCCAATCTGAATTTTCTAGGGCCTATTTAACAGTTTTGGGTTCAGAGTGAGCAAGAAATAAGGAAGGATGTAGTCTAGGATTGTGAATTCCAGACTTAGACCTTGTTTGCATAGGATGAGTGTTAACAGAGATGGAATTAGGTAATGGAACAGACTCAGAAGAGGGTTCACTAAGGATGGTGGACTCTGATGTTTGAGGGTGTACAGAAGTAGACTCAGAGGAAGAGGGTTGATGAGAGACAGGAAGGGAGACAGTAGGAGGGTGGACTGGAATAGGAGAAAAACCAGGAGGAATACAAGGTGCAAAAGGGGAATGGGAAGGAGATAGTTGAGAAGATTGAGGTTTAGAAACCACAAATGGGGGAGACAGGTTAGGATTAAGAGTGAAATAGGAATCAAGATTCTTTATTGAATTAGAAGAGGAGGGAAATAAGTCAGAGTAAGAAAACCTCAATTCATTAAATAGAACATCTTTGTAAATGTAAACTCTGCCAGTTGGAGACAAACATTTACAGCCTTTGTGAGAGGAGGAATATCCCAAAAACAGACACTCTTGAGAACGAAAGCTAAGTTTGTATGTATGGTAAGGCCTCAACAAAGGAAAGGAGGCACAACCAAAGGATTTAAGAAATTGAAAATCAGGGTCCTTGTTGAAAAGAGTAACAAATTGAATAGCAAAGTTGAGGGAAGCAGTGGGAAGTCTATTAATTAGATAGACAGCAGTAGTAAAAGCATAGTCCCAAAACTGTAAGGGTAAAGATGCATGGTGTAACAAGGTTAGACCCAAGTCAACTATATGTCTATGTTTTCTTTCTGTGAGAGATGCCATGGGAGATTAGGAGAGCAGAGAAAGGTCTGTATTTCACACCCCCAGTCAGATTGAACACTTTTGATTTTAGTATTAACTTGCAGTTCAACCATTGGTTTAAAAGCTTGAAAAATAGATAGAGTTTCAACTTTAGATTTAATAGGAAATATCCAAGTGTATATGGAAAAGGCATCACAAAAGATACATAGTATTTAAAACCAGTATAGGAAGTCAAATGAAAGGGTCCCCACAAATATGTGAAGATAAGCTCCAAAGGAGAGTAAACAGATGTAGAATGGTGAGATGATAATCTGTTAGACTTTCCCATACAGTAGGAGGAGCAAAAGTCTGAAAAAAATTATTAGATGAGGAAAGTATTACAATGATTAAAGACTAGCTTCATGACATGACTATTAGGATGACCTAACCTAGCATGCCAAAGACTAACATTGCTAGGAGAAGAAATTATAGAATTGGAAGCTACATTAGAATTTTTATTAACAGCAGGAGTTGTATTAGACAAGCAATTATCTGAAGTAGAAGTTGAGGTAGACAACGGCAAGGAAGAATTGTCTTGAAGCTTGAGATTATGGTAAAGACCATCAGCACCAACAACTCTCTGAAGAACTTTATTGGTCTCCTGAGATTTCACAAGACACAAGTGAGGGTGAAATTCAAAGAAAACAGAGTTATCTTTAGCAAACTGACTCACTCAACAAATTTTTGGATATTGAAGGAACATGCAATAACTTGTGAAGTTGAAAGGTGACGTGAGTCATTAGGGGACACCAATGAAGAGGAACCAGCACTAGAGATACTTAAACCTTCACCATTTTCTATGAAAATTTGATCAAGTCCATCAAAGTGAGTGAACTGCTTGATATTTTGTGATTCACCAGTCACATGGAAGCTAGCACCAGAGTCTGGAATCTAGGTGGAGCTAGGATGACCATTTACATGAGAGAAGGAATTGGTAAGCGTAGCACTGGGTTGATTTGATGCTGGAACAACAGCCTTGGAATTGGGATTGATCAAAGTATTGGAAGTTCTGGCATAACCAGAGGAGTAGGGAATTAGTTGAAGTGTGGCAGGATCAAAGAATATGAGTGATTCATGAGGCTGAAAACTTATATCAGACCGAAAGTGACAGACATTTGCAGTGTGGCCATACTTACGACAAATCTGCACTGAAAATTGGCAAATCGGCGACCACCTCAACCTCTACCAAAGCCACACCACTACGTCTGGCACCGCGATCAGGAAAACCACCACAACCTCCACAGCCGCGGCCATATGCTCCCTTAGAGCCACCAGAATCACCAGATTTGTATGAATTGGAGTGCGAATTGCCTTGAGTGTAATTCAAGGACGGAGAACTCAGCGCCTAAGTTTCTTTATTGTAGCGAACAAGGTGAGTTTCATGACTGTAAAGCAAGGCCTCAATCTCGGCGATGGACGGAGTACGCTTCTTGATATCAATTACTGAGATCACCAGTGCGTAATCGGACGGGAGTCCTTCAAGAAGCGCGTCAACACATTCCTCATGGCGAACCGGAACTTCAACACTAGCAAGCTCATCGACATAACCTTTGATTTTCGTCAGATATTCATCAATGGATTTACCTTCAGGCGAAACTGCACGCATCGCAGTTCGCAGTTGGCGTGCACAACATTTTTTATGAGGCTGAAATACTAGTGAATCTTTTCCCAAACTTGATAGGAATGGTTCGAACCAAGGACACACGACAGAATTGACTCCGAGAGCGTGGATTGGAGCCAAACAAGGAGCGTCTGGTCCTGAACTTCCCACACTTCATACTTAGGATTCACACGATCAGCTGTGCGATCATCTTTCATGAGATAGCGAGGTGAAACAACCGGATTTACGACGAAACGCTGCAGTTTATGTGATTTGATAACCAGTTCGACATGCTGTCACCAATGGAGATAGTTCGAATCATCGAGTTTCTCGGCAATGGAATTTGGAAAGGATTGAGAGACGAAACTCGGAGAAGCGGAAGCCATGGATGAGAAGAAAGGATCTGGAACTTGCGAAGGTAAGAACACTATGAAAAATTGGCTCTAGATATCATCTTTGATAAAGTGAGAGAGAGTGAAAGAGAAACTTTACAGAAAAAGCTGATATTATTTCATTATGCAAAAGTTAGTTACAGAGTTAGTTACAAAGAGGTAAATATAGACCTCTGAACCTCTGAACTAATCTGTTAGTAGAAACTAACGGCCTAACACCAGTGGGGTGCTGTTAGCAAAAGCAAACAGCCCTTACAAACTCTTTTCACAATTATGCAAACATATACTCTAATATTGGGGGAGTTCCAATGTTGTTGCTTGATGATAGTGGTGCAACCCATAATTTCATGTCCACACAACTTGTGGAGACGATGGAGTGGCCCATTACTGAGACCAAACCTATGCGAATCAAACTCGAGGATGGTTACAGGGCTATGTCACGAGGGAGGTGCACTGGAATTGGGTGCGTCCACTATAGAATTAGATGCACTTCTGTTTGATTTGGACGGGATTGATGTGATACTCGAGATGGCTTGGCTGGCCTCACTTGGAGGCATGTGGGTTTATTGGGCGAAACAAATTATGCAGTTTAAGCTTGAGGGGCAATGGCAAGAGTTACACGGAGCCACAGAGAGTAGCCCTAAGCAGGTGGCCTTACAGAGTTTCGTAGGGAAGCCTTTAAGGTGTGTTGAAGGCATTCTTTTCACCACGGAGTCGCAAACCCAAAACAGGGGACCAGGGGCCATAAATCAGAGTGGTTTGAGTACCCCGCAGCAGCATGCACTCGAAGACCTGTTGACTAAGTACGACAAGGTTTTTCAAGAAGCAAAGGGGCTACCTCCATTCCGACGAGAAGAGCATTTGATTGTGTTGCAGGACCAGTGAACGTGAGGGCATACCGCTACCCCTACCACTACAAGAACGAGATCGAGAAGCAAGTTTGTGAAATGCTAAGTTCGGGGATGATCCGTCGTAGCCAGAGTGCTTACTCAAGTCTGGTCATTCTGGTAAAAAAGAAGGATGAGTCCTGGAGGCTTTCTGTAGATTACTGAGCCTTAAACAAAGTCACAGTACCCAACAAATTCCCGATCCCAGTTATTGATGAGTTGTTGGATGAGCTTCATGGGGTGTGATTCTTTTCAAAGCTCGACCTGAAATCCGGGTACCACCAAGTCTGCGTTGCTGAGAAGGACATCCATAAGAAGGCATTCAGAACTCACGAGGGGCATTATTAATACCTAGTAATGCCTTTCGGACTGATGAATGCTCCAACCACGTTCCAGGCTCTCATGAATGCTCTAGCCACGTTCCAGGCTCTTCCTGAGTTGGAGTGACACCATGAATCCCATCACACCGGTGGCAATCCTCGCTACTCATGTCATTACAAAGGGAGGTGACTCACTGAAAGTTTTTGGTGCAGTGGACAGATAAGCCAATCAAAGAGGCTTCTTGGGAGGAGGAATTCAATTTCCAGAGTCAATTTCCATCTTTCAGACTTAAGGACAAGTCTGTGATTCAAGGAGGGGACTATGTTGGGACTGCATCCGCTGATAGCGGCCCAAATGAGTTACTAATCCAGCAAAGGCCCAAGCCTCTAGTGTGGAGGGTGTGAGAAAGGAGAAACAGAAATGGTGCCAACATGGCAGAGAGAGTAATAGAAATAGGGGAATTCTGTTATATAGTAGATGAGAGAGAGAAGGAGGGGCGCGCGCCGGGGGGGGGGGGGGGGTATAGGTTAGTTATGGTTATGGCAGATTGCTTTTTGAGCATCTGAAGTATCCTAGCTCTGGGAAGGGGGTATTGTATTTTCCTGAGTTTTCCTTTAAGTAATCCAATAATATTCTCCCAAATTCATAAACAATTACTGCATATTTGTTTCTGTTGCTGTTTCTGAGTTCCAGGTTTCCATCAATATTACAAAAGTCCCATCAAGTGTACAGATAATAAGTTTCAAGGAGTTGTCTTTTTCTTTTGAATCAGTTTTTCAATACCACATTCTGTTCTTTTTCCTCCATTCATCAACCATGTTCCCCTCACCATAATTTTAAATAGGCATGTTTCAGTAAACTCAAATGCAGATAGCCACTCAAATGAAATCATAAATTATAGTATGATTACAAAATTGTGTAACAAGAAAAAAATTCAGTTGATAGAATAAAAGTGTGGAGGGTGGTTAAATGAATTTGTAACCATCCTCCAAATGTATAACAAACACACAGAGAGCATGTCCACACACATACATGTCCATATTTATTAGTTGGGTAAAGATTAGAGTGTTGAGTGAAAGTCAAAAAGATTGGACTGCACAAAAATGAATTTCCAAACCTAAGTAGTAGTACCCTTCTGAAAGGAGTGCAACCTTCTTAGTCATTTTCTTTAACCTCACCCTCACCTAAGGGCTTTCGGCAGCCTTTTCATTTTAAATTTAAATGAAGTACGAACACTGCAATGTTATATTTGTTTATTTTCCTCAAACCCTTTTAAAATTTTCACAACAGGTCACAATCAAAGTAGGAAAAGGAAGGATACACACCATCACAATTCCAATTTTGTTATCCTTCTCAGACTCCAGCTTCTACTGTGAGGTGTAAACGATACAGGCATCAAGTCGCAAGAGCCTTAGAGCTACAGCAGCTGATATATATGGAACCCATGGAAGTACAGGCATCCTTTCACCATCAATGGAATCATTAGTGTGACATCCAGAAGCACTAAACAAACCCAACAGCTCAAAAGTAGTTTCATAGTTTGAATCCAAATACTCCTTTATAGCATCTTCCAATGCGGTCAATATCTGAGAAAGAAATGATATCTTTCACATCAGTAACAGGGTAGATAAATAAAAGAAAAAGCTCAAGTTAAACTATGCATATTCCATTCATGGTAGAAACGAAGGAGTAAAAAAGAAAACACACTACAATGAACAAAAAACACCTAGAATGTTCAGCAATAAGGTATGAAACAATCTGTGTTGAGCAAAGAAGCACTACTAAGCATCAATATTAAATTTTAAAATGTTTAGGCTAACACAATAACTAGCCAACTAGGCATATCATCAACTGGACCGCACCAGCTGGCTGAAAGAACAGTCCAGAACGTGATCTGGTTATCCAGTTTAAACATTATCCAGTTCAACCACAAAATCAAATAGTTGAATAAATTAAATCATGACCCAGAGGTCACACCAGTTAAATCCCATGCTTAGTTTTTAAAACATTGAATATGGTTAAAGAACACTGTTGAAATAACTTCTATTCCTTAGAAGTTCAATTGCTAAGACTTGAAGGTAAGACTATTATCCACAATTACCAGCAGCATTGTCCTTCCTTGTTATCAGTTTTATCCAAGGTTGTTAAAATCGAGATTTTACCTAGGATCGGGAGGAGGGGTGGAAGATCGTAAATCGAGGATCGTAAAATCAGATCGAGATCCTACTATGAAACTGCAGAAAGAAAAAAGTGGGTATGTAAAGACTGTAAATAGCAATTACGTAAATTAAAACTCAAAAGCCCATTCAAAAATATTATGTGATACTGCAGGAAGAAAAAAAGTGGGTACAAACAGCAAATTAGTAGAAAACCCTATTTTCTTTTCTTCTCCTCTTCACCTGTAGTGTGTTTCCTCTTCTCCTCTTCTCCCCGCGTGTTTCCTCTTCTCCTAGTTGCGTGTGTTATTGCTGAAACTGAAGGAGCTCTGTGGCGCCTCTGTGAAGCACCTCCTTAAGAAATCTTTGTTGTACTATGGCTTTGGTATCACAAATTGAACCTAATAACATTGAACAAGCCTTATTAGATGAACATTGGTTGATTGCTATGCATGAAGAACTAAATCAGTTTAAAAGAAATAATGTTTAGGAACTAGTATCTAGACCTTCCACTCACACACCTATTGGCACAAAGTGGGTATTTAGGAACAAGCTGGATGAAAGTGGCATCATAATAAGAAACAAAGCTAGATTGGTTGCTAAGAGATACAACCAAGAGGAAGGCATTGATTATGATGAAAATTATGCTCCAGTTGCTAGGCTAGAAGCTATTAGATTACTTCTTGCATATGCTAGTGTAATGAACTTTAAATTGTTTCAAATGGATGTTAAAAGTGCATTTCTTAATGGTTATATTGATGAAGAAATATATGTTGACCAACCTCCTGGTTTTGTAGATCATCAATTTCCTAACCATGTGTACAGATTAAGAAAAACATTATATGGATTGAAACAAGCACCAAGATCTTGGTATGAAAGACTAAGCAAATTCTTGCTTGATCAATCATTCTCAAGAGAAGTGGATAAAACTCTGTTCATCAAAAGAAAGAACAAAGATATGTTGATGGTACAAATATATGTGGATGATATCATTTTTTGTTCTACTAACCACTCCATGTGTAAAGATTTTGCAGCAAGCATGCAAAGAGAATTTGAAATGTCTATGATGGGGGAGCTTACATTCTTTCTTGGTCTGCAAGTCAAACAAATGAAGAATGGAACCTTCCTAAGTCAATCAAAATATTGTATTGAAATGATGAAGAAGTTTGAAATGGAAAGTTACAAAACAGCAGCAACTCCTATGGGAACTTCCACTTATCTTAATTCAAAGGAAAAAGTGTTGATGAGTCAAAGTATAGAGGGATGATTGGATCATTGCTCTATCTTACAGCAAGTAGACTGGACATTATGCTAAGTGTTTGTCTATGTGCTAGATATCAAGCTAATCCAAAGGAGTCTCATCAAACAGCTGTAAAAAGAATCTTCAAATACTTAAAGTCCACTCCAAAAGTAGGACTTTGGTATCCTAAAGGTACTGCAATCACTTTAATAGGTTACTCTGACTCTGATTTTGCAGGATGCAAATTGGATAGAAAAAGCA
>PYAF01002944.1:485516-519482 GCA_007407185.1 Glycine tomentella | reverse complement strand
GTGAGGAGATCAAGGAAACACACTCTCATTCATGAATATGAAATGTTCAAAATGAGAGATGATGAGAACATCTCACAACTTCAAACTAGATTCACCCACATTGTGAATCACTTGCTTGGACTTGGAAAAACCTTTGATGCTGAAGAGTTGAACATCAAAATTCTCAAGTGTCTAACAAGGGATTGGCAACCTAAAGTCATAGCCATTAAAGAATCTAAGGATCTATCTCAAATGTCAATGGTAGCAATGTTTGGTAAGCTTCTAGAATGAGCTTAAATTATCTCAACTAACCAATAATGAAGATGCAGATAAAAAGCACAAAAGCATAGCATTAAAGGCTGCACCTTCAAAGATAGAAAAAGATGATAGTTCAAGTGAAGAGGAAGATGATGAAAATGTCAACCTCATTGTTAGAAAGTTTTTCCAAATTTCTAAGGAAGAACAAGGGCAGAAAGCAACCATTCCAAAGGAAAAAGAATGACTACAAGAACAACAACACCTCCTCAATCACTTGCTTTTAATGTGGGAAGCAAGGACATATAAAATCAGATTGTCCCTCACTAACTAAGAAGCCACAAGTACAAAAGAAGTCAAGAAGAGAAGGGAAGCAGAAAAATGCTTATATTGCTTGGGAGGATAATGAATCAAGAAGTTCTGAATCCTCATCTGAAAAAGAGATTGAAGCCCATCTTTGTCTTACATCCACCATCAATGGAGATTGTGAATCATCTAGTACAGAATCAGAGGTAAATTCTGAATTTGACAATGTTGTTGATGCATTTCATGAGATGCATTTAGAAGCTCAAAGATTAGCTAAAGTAAACAACAAACTTAAGAGTGATCTAAGGTGGCATGTATCCAAACTTGCTGAATTGCAAGATGAGCTTTGTAAGTTGAAGGAAGATCATGAAAAGCTTCTCTCAAGTTACAAAGAAGTTGGATGTACATGTTCCTCAGCCAACTCTAAGGTTGATGATCTCAATAATATGCAAAAAGAATTTGATGAATATAAGCTATGTGTAGAAAAAGAAAATGTGAGTTACTAAGATGAAGCTTCTCCTAACAGGTTGCACCACTAACATGAAAAATATTCATAACCAATTCACCCCCCTCTTGGTTATTTGCATAAGTGCTCATTCTATTTTTCATGTTTTTTTATATTATGAATATTATGTTATTTTGTAAAATTATTTAATATATTACATTAGAAATTAAAATACTAATTACTAAATAAAACTATATGAGTAATTAGTATATGTATTAATTTATTGATAGTGTAATTTTTATTTACATTGTTTTCCTATAATAAACTTATTCTTTCATCGTATTTCTTTAGTTATTTCAACCTTTTAATTATTTTGAAACAATTGTTTATAAAAAATTTAAAATTTAATAATGTTTTTCTTAAATATAACATCATATAATACTCACAATTAGTGGTGCAAGTATCAAAGGTCAATTTATTAAATAACGAAATTTTAGTCTAGATATAACAATATTTTACTTTAATTAAATTAGTAGTATTTATATTATTTAATATAACAGGCTATTAAATAATTTTTTTGAATAATTAATTGACACGATATTTTTTTATAATTTGTATTTATACATAATTAGTATTTTTAGCAACATAATGTATTACTAAAATGGTCTAAACATAATGATATATTTTTGCCTTAATAACACATTAATATTGATCAATAATAACATTAATTCTCCTCATTTTGTTTAAAGCTAGTTAATTTTGTAAATGAGATGTGTGTTGTGATTGTTGAGATAATTGTTTCACATGAGACAAAATCGGTCACAAGGGTTGATTCACATTTCATGTTATGTAAGGTTTTGCATTATGTACACCCTAAACATAATCTCTGTCTAATTCTGTGTGACTGAATTAGTGCGGTGGAGAAGTGTTACCTGTGGTTGACAACTGTAATGTAATAATAAACATATTATAATTTGAAGCTCAAAACTCTTACATGTAACATGACGTGTGATAGGTTTGGAGATAGCTTTAGCCTTACTCGTTGAAGGATTGTAGGCTACTTTTGAGAGAAACATTTTATAACGTTGTCTTAGGCTGAATCTCTTAAAGCCAAATGGACAAAGTGTATGTTGGTTTTAGGAGGAGAGTGCCTAGAATTGTTTTTTCTTGGATTGAATTAATGTGCAAGTCATGGATACGAGTATACAAGACAAGATCCAATGATTAATGATGAAGGAATCACGCATAAAAGTTCCAACTATACACATGGAAAATGTTTGTACAAAATGATAAACTTTATGTATGTACCATGTGTATGAAGTGTGTTGGTTTAAGTTAATAATATTAGTTTTTTTTGAATCGTAGGGCATGCTAGAGGTTCATTGTAAAAGAAAAATTCCATCTTTTAGCGAGTTTGTTATGAAAGGCAACATGCAAACCTTGTTGCAAATAAATTTGCTTGGCCTTTAACATTGGTCATCCGCAATACAATTGGCTAAACCAAAGATGGATGTTCATGTTGAATATTGTAGATACATGGGGACAATGGGAATTGTTAGTGGGTGGTCCCTTTCATGTTGTTGGTGAATATGCAACCATTGATTATGAGACTGTAGAGAATGTTGTTGTCATGTTGATCAAGAAGTTGTTGGCGGCCACTGGCAAGAAAGTTGGAGACTTCAACTTCTACACTATTGAAAGCCTTGAAGCACAACTCAAAAACTCAATGGAGGTTGTCAAAAGCCTTGAGGTAGAGCTGAAAAAGTCATTGTAGGAGAAAGTTGCAAAACAAATGGAACTGAACATGATATGGAAACAAATTCGGGTGCTATCCACCAACACAAGTGTTGGACAAATGTAGAATTCCATGTAAAATCACACCCATATAGTTGTTTTTTGTCTATTTCTGTGTAATGTGTTTGTAGTTGTCATTGGATTATATATGGTTAACGATTGTTTGATTTTTAATGAACTCAATGTATCATTTCATCCTTTCATTCAGTGACTTTTTAATTATGAAAATCATTAATGTAAAACCTTAAACATAATTTAATTTTAAAAATTAAATTAAAAAACAAGCATACACAATTAAAAAAAAGAAAGTGATATGTTTGGTATACCTCGAATGTGTGTTTTTCTTGTTGAAGTTAATTTAGTGATATATTTGGTTTCTTAATCATTAATTTTGTTCCTTAAAAAACTATTTTTTTAATTTAGGTTAGAAAATACTAGTTTTATCTTCTTTTTTTTCCTAAAAGAGTTTTTTAAATACAATATTTTTTATTAAGAATTTTGGACTAGATAGATCTAGTTCAAATTCATTTAGAGAGAGAAAGAGGGAGAGAGGCAGAAAACTCTAAATAAATAAATAAATACAAACAAATTATATTGGGTTGATTTTCATCCTTTAAGCATCAATTAGAAGACCCATGATTAAAAAAATTTAAACAATTATAACAAAGAAATAAAATTTAATTATTAACATTTTTCTCATGATTAAAATATTTCATGGGTGAGTAACAAGACCAAAGTCCCATGGTCCAACCATTTCAGATGGTATGGGATGAGACAACCATCCATTTGAAATATTTTAAATATGTATTATTAAAAGTACACTGGTGACAATAGGTTTCACTTTTTACGACACCTCTGCTTGTTCAGAAGACAATGACTACCAAATTGAAATAATAACAATCACACTAGAAGGGAGATTTAATAGTGTGCTAATCAAGGATAATAAATTTTTAAACCTTTTAACACAAATATAGATAGATATGTATATGTATGGTAAGTCGTCCAATAAAAAGAAAATGAGTTTTGATAAAGTCAAACTTGATCGTCTAGTGAATGAATAAGATAGAGTCTTTGAAACATTTTTTCAAGCAAATATTTGGTATGAAAAGAATGATAGAAAAATGCTAAGAGAATGCTTAATAAATCGTTAAAAAGATAAGTAGAAACACTTGATTTATACTGGTTCACTCAACTTGAGTTACGTCTAGTTCTCCTTTGCATAATAGTAAAGGATTTCACTAATCAACACTTGATTACAAAATAAGTATTCTGACCTGCCACTCCTGACTATACAATTATTCTTAATACCACTTCTGGCACTATCTTAGACTCCTCCTGAATCTAAGATTCTCATGTATTGTTTAAAACTAAGTCACTCTATGTTTTAACAAACAGTAGTTTGAATGAATACAAGTATTCAATAACACTTAATGCGTGAATAAATAATAAAGCTCAAATACAAGATAACTTTTTGTAGAAAAGGATAAAGAAATTAAAGCTTAAATCAACCATCCAAAGATTTTAGCTGAGTTTTGCTTCAAAGATATTCTCGTTTTCTCGTAATAATTTCGTCTTTCTTCTTTTGAGTAGAGACTGCCTTTTATAAACTTCAGTGAAAGATCCGTAATGGGATCAATATCGATTCCTTGAAAAGACTATTGTCTCACACCGAGAGATAAAACTATGTGACATTTGTTGATTCGTGAGGATATGTGCAAAAGTACAGACAACTGCATTTGCTTCTTATATTCAATGAAAGTGACCCAATATGAATATTCATGTAGACCTTTGGTAACGACTGTCAAATTGTTATAAAAACAAATAAAACTAGGATTAATTTTGCAGTAAAGGAACAACCTAGGTCGACTCAGAGATATGATTCACTTTGGTTCTTAACTCAATTCACTTATAAATAGTAGGGGAATTTCATCAAATAGTTTGCATATAGTAAACAAAAATTGAAGAAACACACAAACAAACAAAAATGAAGAAAATGCAAAAAACAGAGAAAATTGATGAAAGATGATGTGAAACTGATTCAAGAATATCAATCCAATTCACAAAATCATAGTTCTTCAAATAATGATCATATTATAAAGGTTCATTCAATGTCATTAGAAGCAGTTCAATCAAATTAATTCCTAAATTAGTTGAAATCACAAAGCAGATTGAAATATCATCCAAACATTTTGTGATTAAAATTCAAAATTAGGAAATGAATCCATAACCTAATTCGTTTTCAATCGTAAGCACATTCATAATCATGAAAATAAATAAAAAAGGATTGAAAAAGAAGATGAACATTCACACATAAATTGAAATATGAAACCATAACTCAAATTCTCCTTACTTGGACTAGATCTTGGATTGATTGATTGTTTAGTCTTCCATGATCATCATCAGTGGATGAGTGATAACCGATGTCACAGCAGTTCAAAACAATTATACTACGCTAATTCTGTAGCACATGATTAACCTAGGTCAACTCAGAGACACAATCAATTTGGTTCCAACTTTAATTCACTAATAAACAATAGGGGTTTTGTTGAACAATTTGTAGGCAACGAACAAAAATTACGAAAACACAAACTGCAATTGAAGAAAAATTTATAAAACTGACAAAATTGATAAGAGATATTGTAAAACAGATTAAAGAACATCCATCCAATTCACCAAACCAAGCAATGCAAATTATCATAGGCCTCAGACAATGATCTTGTTATTAAAGTTCATTCAATTTCATTAGAAGTAGTTCAATCGAATTAACTCCTAAATTAATTGAAATCACAAACCTAATTGAAATATCATCCAAATAATATGTGATTTAAATTCGAAATTAGGAAATGAATCCATAACCTAATTCATTTTCAATCCTAAACACATTCAATAATCATGAAAATCAAATAGAGGATTAAAGAAGAAAATTAACATTCACATAGTAATTGAAATACCAAACTAGAACTCAAATTCTCCTTGCTTAGACTGAATCCTTTGATTGATTGATTGTTTATCCTTTCATGATCATCTTCAGTAGAAGAGCCACAAAATTAGTGTAAGAAAATGAAAGAACATAAATGAAATAAAGAAGAAAGTTGAAGAACAATGAAGAACAATTGAGAGAAAAAGATAGAGAAATTTTAATTTTTGAAACTTCTAAAAGAAATTGCAAATTCTGTTTGTGCTAAAATGAAGTGTAAAAAATCTAAGTAACTAATTGCACTAAAACATAGTGACTGAGTCAGTAGGAAAGGATGGGCCATGATTAGACCCCTCTAATCTAACTAATTACAAATTACACCAATTCGCAGCCCAAAGCTCAAGTATAGATGTTCTGACTTCCAAGTCTAAAAGGACCCTCAAAATGATTCAATTGACTTTGGCTTATCTCTGATAACATTGTAAATCTTTTCCTTATCTTTTGAGGGACTACTCATATGTGTCATTTGGAGTTCTGTAGAGCTCTCTAGGTCCTACACAAGGAAGATAGGTCAAGTAAGCAAAAAATCCAAAAATAAGCAACAATTATCAATTAAGCCAAATTGTTTGTCTAAGACAAAACTGAATTAGAGTGAAAAAACAAAAGTCCAATAGAAGTCAAATAAGTTAAGAAGAATAAAAAATATTAAACTAAAAATGCTCAATCAATGAGCAACAAAATTTATGTAAGAAAATAGAAGAAAAAATTTGAAAAGAAGAAGAAAAATGAAGAACAATTGAGAGAAAAAGAGAGAGAAGGGTTTGATCTAAAACTTGCACAAGAAGTCTCAAAAATCTGTTTGTACAAAATGAAATAACTAACTAACTAACTAACTACACTAATATATAGTGACTGAATACTAGCAAAGAGATGGGCTTTGATTAGGCCCATCTAATCTTACTAATTAAGTTAATTACACAAATCAAAGTCCAATCTCGTAGCCCAAAGCTCAAGTGCAGTGGTTCTAACTTCCAAGCCTAAAATGACCCATAAAATGGAAGAATTGACCCAAAGTTATCGCTAACAAAATTGTATCTCTTTTCCTTAGCTTTCCAGGCACTTCTCATATGCTCCATTTGGAGTTTTTTAGAATCCTCTAGGCCCTGCACAAGGAAGATAGGTCAAGCGAGCACAAAATCCGAAAATAAGCAACAATTATCAATTAAGTCCAATTATTTGCCTAAGATCAAAACTGAGTTAAAGTGAGAAAATAAGAGTCCAAGAGAAGTCAAATAAGCTCAAAAAATAGCAAAATACAGAACTAAAAATGCTCAATCAACCTTCTATTCTCTTCAATTTTGTCTTTTCCTTGAATTCAAATGTTAGTAATTCAAATAAAGAGGGGCAAAATAAGAGTTCATAAAAGAGAATTCGTGTACTTCCTTTTTTTTCGGCTATCACAATCTTTTCGAATTATGTTGATCACTTTGTGAGAGTGTACTAATCTTGTTCTAATTGGACACAAGTGGTAATAATATGTAGTGTATAACATTGGTTAATATAATGAATGGACGCTTTTGGTTTTAGCGCATTGGACGCTAGTTAATATTTAACATAGTATAAACCTCTTTGAGTGTGGACAATACATGTAGATTACCGTTAATCTTTTAATAACATTGATCCTATTCACTTATCAAAAACTCATTGAAACATCAATAATTTATACTTATTGTTAATCATCAAAATCCAAGGTATATGTGAAAATGGTTCTTCAAACCTAACAATCTCTCCCTTTTTGATGATGACAAATAGTATGAAAGAAGAAGAAGGAGAAGAAGAAGAAGTAATTTAGAACATTTTCATATTTATGAGGACAAAAAATATATTTTAGCCTTTTTTAGTCAAAATTGTCAATGCACACGAGCACTGCTAGAAATAGGCCAATTCACGACATAGCATCGATGACGGTTATTTGATAACCGTCTTTGTATCATCGACGGTACATTTTTGCAATTATGTTGAAGTTTAGCATCCTGCACAGGAGTAAACGAAGATGGTTATGGACAACTGTCATCTTTTTCCTCTCTATTTCAAAGATAAAACCATCTTTGTTTCATGTAACCAATAATAGCTATTGTCGTTTTCATCTCCTGTGCCCTAGTCAACATTTGCACACACTTTCGACACCTTCACTGCAAGAACAAAACCGCTCCTTTCCATTTCCACACCTCTGACTTTGCAACTTGGAGTTTTGAACAGGGACCCTTCAAAACTAATTGCAGCCCCTTCACTCTTGTTTGGTCTCGCCTTCGAATCTGCGTAAGGTAAGGGTATTTTTCTTGGTGTTGTGTTCTAGGTTAGGGGTATTGAGTTGTTATCGCATTTCAATACAAGGTTTTGGGTGGGTCAGTGTTTGATAAGCATTTTTATTATGGAATCACTCTTAGAACAGTCGTTCATGGAATATCCCTGTGTATTACCATTCATTTTGGGTTTTAAAAGTGGTAGATGTGTTTTTCATTTGAATTATAACAACATAATATTTTGGAGTATGGCCATTATTTTGGAGTTAACTGGTTATTATGCATGTTGTATGAACTTTGAAATATAAACCTGTTCAACAATTATATTATGCATTCTAACTTGGAATTTGCTTGTATTGCTCTACCATTATTTTACATGACATGCTATTTGTGTGGTTTAAGTTGTATGCTCTGTTTTGGATGTTCTTTGTATTATAACATCCTATTATACCTCATTATGATCACATCCTGAGCCTTTGAAGTGGGAAAAGTGTCAAACTCCTCATCAAGTTCATCTGGGTGTGCTGCTTCAGCCCAAGAAAGTTTTGTGTCCATGTGTGGAGGGTGCCTTGGCCTAAACCTAAAGTTCCATATTCCAATGAGGAACATGTAGAGGAACATTGTGGGTAGGATAAGCTCAGGGTAGCATATCAACATGAAAAATAGGACATGCACTAGAATTGTTGTGACTGGATTCTTCCACTGTTGCACCTCACCAAGCCACCTGCTCATAGATATTGCACCTGAAAAGAGTGACACATTTCTGAAGAAATTGGCTTTACTTCTTCTCATGCTCCATATGTGAGAGTCCACATCAAGCATGTACTCCACAATCTCTATCCTAAGGGGTGGTTCTATCCTCCCAAGCCTAACTACCACAATGCTCATAGCTTGGTACCTCAAACTGTCCAACTGATTCACAGTGAATGAATGTAGGTAATGCATTTTTGGCAACAAAGGGTGTCCATAAAGGTAGATTATGTGAGCCATGGAGAGACACGTGAAGCGAATCCCCAATTGAAGTTCCCCCATCTTCTTCAATTCAGAGGTTTTCAGAACAAGTAACGGGTATGAGTTGGTGTAGATCCTATCCATTTCCAATGTTGACAAACGAATCCTCACCTTGCCAATTTCTGAGTCAACTTTGGCTCCTTGATTTTGCCTGAAACTACCACCACCCAAATGGCAATTGTCAAAGACCCCAAAAGTTTTCACAGTGCAAGGATCATACACTTCCCATGTGTATTGCTCATTCGATTTTGGATTAAAGCTCTCAGTGATTGTCCTAGTTCTCACCCATTTCTGACCATAGTTGGCCACACAATAAGCATTTGTTGACCCTTTACCATTGTTTGTCTTCATAGATTGGAGCCCTTGGGCACTCAATATCCCCACTTCAAGAATCCCAATTGGTTGCTTCCAAAGTTGTCTAGTAGGAGGCCTTGTGTCACTAATATACATTGTCGACTCATGAAGCACATGATAAGCACCCTGAAGACACACCCTTAGGTGAATCCTACTTGAGAATTTTGTCTCATTTCTGTTGTCACCCTCCAGTACATTAGAAGATGTGGGTCATAAACTTTTATGTTACGTTGATTCTTGCAAAATTCTTCTATGACACTGATATTACTTTGTAATTACTTATCTATGTTGTGTAAAACTATTGATTTTGCTTTCTCATTTTCAAGGTGGACTTGTTAGCCTTGTTGTGTTCTGGGAAGTCTTTGTCGTTGGTGGTGCAGTATTTCTAAGAGCAAATAGCTTGGGTTGGAAGGTATGAACAATCTCATTCTCAAGTTTTCCATTTTGCTTTAAAAATTATGTAGTCATCAAGATGAAACCCTTGATGTTGTGTCTTTCTCTCAGTGGGAAACCTGGTTTCATTTTTTAAACATTGTTGGGACCTGCCACCTAAAGGTTGAACCAGTCTTTCTAAGCAAGGTAACTTTGATGGGTATTTTTAGCTTATCATACAATGCATGATGTTGTTGTGTTGAAGACTTGCTTATGTGTACTACTTGCATCACATGTGATAAAGTTATGGCATGATGGAATATTTTAATGTGTTGTTTGTCTGCAAGGTTATCAAGATATATAAATATATACAACAGTGGGAGTTAGCGTGTCACTGGTTTTAGGAGACTATACCCTGTTCATAGCTTTAATATGAACAAACTTCTGTTGTGTGTGTAAATAAAAGCACTAAAGTAAACTTTTCTATTTTTAAATTAAAAATAACAAACTTTGTAGCTACTACATCAATTAAGAAATTCCCTTTATTTGAACATGCACCATGCAAGTCTTTTACTCTAAGACATTCTACCTAGGAGAGTAATTTGTCTTTTTAATTTACCCTTTGTAGGGATCATGTTTCTTTCACAAGAAGCTTGAAATTTACTCATGTAAGAGTATGTTGTGTTTGAGAATGGAGGGTTATATTTTTTTTCTTCTTATCTTTAGAAATATTTACACAACATGAGATCTTCCCTATTGTAACCAATGGGCTAATTCCATTAATATCACCTTTGATTGATGATGATGTTCAAATTAGTAAACTAAAATGAATTTAATACTAATCGAAAATACTAATAGAATAGAAATAGAACTGTCTTTTCATATAGATATCCCTTCAACACTGTTGATTCAAGTGAAGCCATGTACAAATGAGCAAGGAATCAAGGCTTAAGTGTTTTGTGCTTTCAACATGCTCAAGGATAAAAGTTCCAAGAAAGCTTGAAGACCAATTTGATTAATGTAAAAAGGGAGTTTATGATCTGATAATCCAATTGAGCATATCATGCATGAATCATTCATCTAGGATTGTTAAATTAAAAGGTCTTAGTAAAAGCAATTAACTAGAAAGGCATTTAACAAGCAAAGTTTTTGGAAAAATGAATCTTTACTGCATTAATCGATTACAAGGATAATGACATCGATTATTTTGTTCTTCGTGCCTTTTAGAAAACAAATCAAGAACATAGTAATCGATTACATATCGAATTAATCGATTACATAGGCCAAAATAAGAAAATCATATTGTCTGTCTTAATCGATTACAGATGGTCGTAATCGATTACATCCGTACCTATAGTAAACATGTTCTACTGAGGTAATCAATTACATATCGTTTTAATCGATTACATAGTTCATTTGAAAATATGTGCTTGACTATCTTAATCGATTACCATAGTCAGTAATCGATTAATCAATGCATTTAGAAAAAACATGTCTGTTTGGCTTAATCGATTACTTCACGGAATAATCGATTATATTGTTCATAGCCTAAACTCAGAACACATCAGGAGCACTTTAATCGATTACATTCTTGAATTAATCGATTACATATGCGAAATAATCGATTACAGGAGCGTGTTTAATCGATTATTTTCAGTTAGAAAACTGTTATAAATAGAATTCATTGCTCTGTGTTTTAAAAACTTGAGAATTTCGACATCTAAGCATTCACAAGCTTTCATTAGTGACTTTCTGAGTGTCAAAAGGCATCTGGGCTTCACAAATTCTTATGGGTTTTTGATTCAAAGAAGTGAGCATCATTGTTCATCAAAGCATAAGGAAAGGAATGCATTGAGTTTGTAATCTGTCATTCAACCTATTGAATCATTCATTTGCATGAGTTCTTGGATTATCAGGTGATATCTTTCCTTATTCTTTGAAGGTGTAAAACTGTTGTTTGAATTTTTGTAAAGATTAGTCTATTGTAAATTGGTTTCTTACATGTTTAGAGATGGTGTTTCTCTAAGGACAGCTGAGTAGTGATCTCAGTATGGGTTTTGGTCTCTAAGGGTCTAATAGTGTTTTAGACTTCTGAACTTTATCTAGGGTTGATAAAGAGAGGCTTGTAATTGCTTGTAAGAATATTTTTGCAATAGGGGAACTCTACTCTAGTGTTAAGTAGAAGAACTGGATGTAACTTCATAGTGTTTGAAGTGAACCAGTATAAAAATCTGTGGCTAATCTTTCTTCTCACATATTCATCTCTTAATTGCTTTGTTTGTGAATCAATCTCATTGCACAGAAAGTTATACTTTGTTTTCTATTCTTCTTGGATAAGGAATTTGATTGAATATTGATTCTTGGTTTTGAAACAATTTTTAAAGTGATAAAGATCCTGTGGTAACTCTGATTTTAAAATTTTAATTTACCAAGATTCAACCAATTCACCCCCCCTCTTGGTTGTGTTGAAGTATTCTATTCATTTTCAAACACAACATAAGTCATCGAAAGCCACCAACGCACAAAAGTCGGGATCTTTCAGAAAATGGATTCATATTCGAAGGGTGCATAACCACATGGATAAGCTCACACTAACCCGTCAATTTGGGATGGTTTTGTTACCTCCCCCACTATCTCTCCATTAGGTAGTCCAATCACGTGTCTCCACAAAAAAAGGGTCATTTTCAACAAAATTGATCATGAAAGCAGTGACTGACTTTGTCTGTGTTATTGGCATTTGGTCCCCCCATCACCTATTCTGCAGTCTATCTCTTTTTCAATGTAAATAATATAAATCAGAATTTGTATCTCATTTCAAAGATGACACACATAACCAACCCTCAGATGCTGCTTTAGACATCAGTTGTTGTAGTATTCCACGTGCATCTGGTATGTTAAGTGATAAGTCCTCAACGGTGCCAAGGAACCGATCAAACCCTTTAGACATTTGGCTGGAGTTAATGAAACCTTCTTCAGCTGCTGCCTTCAACAAGTCTAACAGTGGGGATTCTGCTTGATGTCTCTCCATTGCCATTATAAGAGCCCGTTTCACTATTTCTTAGCTTTAACATCATCAAATGTGGTATTCTTACTTCCATTTTGCATCGCTATATGATTTTAGCATGTAGAGGGGCTGATAGATAGCTTGTCTAAGTGTTTTTCAAGACCTCAACCCCTTTTGAATGTTTGGGTAAGTAGGCCATGTGCTTCTTCAAATATGCAGGAGGAACTATGTCATCAACCACAGCTCGAGCTATTAAAAGAGCTAGAACTTCAACTGTGTCTGGTATATCTACAATCAAGTCATCTGCTGAGTCAACTAATTTGCTGAAGCCTTTGTAAACTTGTGAAAGATCAAGTACATCAGCATAAAGTGCAGATAACAGAATAGCAAGCATTTCTTTTTCATTGTCATGTCTGTCCATGAACATAGAGACTAGTTTTTTGACAAAATAGGACCCATACTTTGGTTTTCCCAATTCTTTCACTTCATTCATTGTTGCAACAACATCATCAGTGGCAAAGTATTCCTCCACTATTATTGTAGCTTTTTTCTTGTAGTTGTCAAGATCTGTCATCGATTTCTTTTCAATTGAATGGTCAAATTCCTACAAAACCATATATATTTTCATGGTCATTGGTGTTCCAAAGACAGGTAATTTTAGTAAATATAAGAGACCAAATCTTAACCCCTTACCTCACTGCTGTCATAGTTTGGATCATTAGGATCAGGAACATTCATGTTATCTGTATCAAGCAATCCACCCCAGGTGCCTTTTCCCCCAAAACCACCTAAATAATGACAGTAGGATAAGTCAGGTGCCTTTGTATTTCACTGTCATCTCATGCTGGAAGCGGGAGATCTGTGCTACTAGCCCCAACTCTTCTGCCATGCTACGCTGCCAGCGTGGTAATGGCGCCACCAACGCCATTTATGAAGGAAACAAGCCAAATCCTCTCTGCCATGTTGCGCCACCAGCGCCATTTATGAAGGAAACAATCCAAATCCAGCGTCGATGTCGTGCCACCAGTGTCGATGCCGCGCCTCCAGCGTCAGTTCGTTGTCTGTGTAATTTTTGAAGCTGTTAATGGGAAAAATGAGAGTTTCACTAACTCCCATATAAATACTTAAACCCACAGTGCTGAAGGGAATGAACAATGAACGAAAATAGCTCACAAAGGGTTTACGAGAGTTTGTGAAACTTAGCTAGGGCTTGAGGAGTGGATGGCCAAAGTTGAGATAGGTCAAGTAAGCACATGTAAAGACTAACCATGTACTTCTCTTCTCAACCCTAACAGAACAAACAAGTACAAATACAAATAGGTACATACACTTATTACATTTGACAAAAACATATCCAAACACATTTGTTGAGGACTCCAAGTGTGGGAAGAGGGGGTGGTGGGAGTGTAGAAAAAGCCAAACCCATAATCATTAAATTAATTAAACCTTATGTAGTGTCAATGCAGAATGTTGCATAAAATACTACTTCTTGAATGGGATAGAGCCACACCTGTTTGTATGCATGACATTCATAAACATGCATATCACATTTTTAATTTATAAGTTTGACAGCAGATGGAATTCCTGGATCGTAGTTGGATGAAAGCACCACGCATTACGAATGAGTATGAAATAGGTGTTTAACAATTTCTTCAATTTACCAGTTTAAATGCACAATCGTTGAGGGGCAAATTTTATTGTCCTTGTGTCAAATGTTTGAATGGGAGACGCCAATCCATAGATGACATCAGAACTCATCTAATATGTGACGGAATCATTCCGACTTATACAAAGTGGATATGGCATGGTGAATTGCCGGCCATGCAGGCAGCGAATGAAACTCCCACCGTTGATGTCTACAACGATGATCATATAGAAGACATGATTCGCGACCTGGGCGAAGAACGTTTTCGCCAAGCCCATTCATCGACATATTCTAAACTGGAGTTTGATTCAAAGATCCCTTTGTATGCTGGTTGCACGTCCTTCACACGGTTGTCGGCGGTGTTGTCTTTGGTTAACTTGAAGGCCAGATTTGGGTGGAATGACAAAAGTTTCACTGAATTGCTTGTACTGTTAAAGAAGATGCTTCCTGAAGAAAACACCCTCCCCAAGACTCACTATGAAGCAAAGAAGATTTTATGTACTATAGGTATGCAATACCAGAAAATTCATGCATGCCCTAATGATTGCATCCTGTATCGACATGAGTATGCGGATTTACGCAGCTGCCCCACTTGTGGGTCCCCTAAATACAAATTAACTGATGATGACGGCAATGATGAAACAAACTCATTCAGCGGTCAGCCCACAAAGGTCTGTTGGTATCTTCCTATAATTCCAAGGTTTAAGCGGTTGTTTGCCAATGCAAATGATGCCAAAAACCTTACTTGGCAATGCATATAGGAGGAATAATGATGGAAATCTCAGACACCCCACCGATTCTCCTCAATGGAAGGCAATTGACTTTATGTACCCACATTTTGCCAGTGACCCAAGAAACCTCAGGCTTACGCTAGCTTCTGACGGAATGAATCCTTTTGGTAGCCTATCCACTAACCACAGTTCGTGGCTAGTGTTGCTTATGATTTACAACCTCCATCCTTTGTTATGCACGAAGCGAAAATACATAATGTTGTCTATGATGATAGCGGGTCCACGACAACCAGGAAATGATATTGATGTGTATTTGGCACCGTTGATTGAAGACTTGAAACAACTGTGGGTTGATGGGGTTGATGTGTTTGATGGGCATCTACATGAGACTTTTAGGTTACGTGCCATGGTATTCTGTACAATTAACGACTTTCCAGCATACGGGAATTTGAGTGGATATAGTGTCAAAGGACATCATGCATGTCCTATATGTGAAAAACATACTAGCTTTGTGATAGAGTGCTTTTAGTTAAATTTTTGTCTATCATTCTTAGCTTATTTGACCTCTCTTGAACCTTTATTTTCCTATTCTAATACAGTTTTTGGCTTAGGCAAGTAAGTGGGCTTAATTGCCAATTGTTGCGTATTTTTAGATTTTTGCTCACTTGACATATCTGACTTTTGCGGGGTCTATAGAGTGCTACCAATCTCCGAATGGAGCATTCTAGGAGTCCCTGGAAAGATAACAAAAAGATCTACAAGTTTTCTAGAAAATAGTTTTTACTTGGACAACACTTTTACATTCAATAAAATACAGTTTTTATTTTTCTTTCTTTTAGTTTTTAGGATCAAACTCTTGTTCTTTATTTTCTCTCATTTGTTCTTCATTGTTCTTCATCTTCTTCATTTTCATCTTTCTATCCTTTTATTTTACTGCACTCATTTCATGGGGCTTTCCTTGGTGATCATCATGGAAGGCTAAATCATTAATCAATCCAAGGATCTAACTCAAGTAAGAGAAGAATTGGAGTTCCGGTTTGGTATTTCAAATTCTACTTGAATGTTCACCTTCTTCTTCAATTTCTATTATGTTTTCATGATTATGACTGCATTTAGGATTGAAAGCGAGTTAGGATTATGGATTCATGTCCTAATTTTGAATGATAATCACAAGATTAATTGAATGATATTTCAGTTAGGGTTGTGATTCAATTAATTTAGGAGTAGAGTCGATTGAACTGCTTCTATTGAGATTGAATGAATGTTCATGATAGAATCAATTTATGAGAATGATGATGATTCGAAAAGCTTAGGTTGGTGAATTGGATTTATGCTTTCTAATCTATTTTACATACTCCTTGATAATCTTGTTAATTTTTGCATTGTTCTTTAATTTTAGTTTGTGTTCTTGCATGTTTTACTTTACGCATACCAACTGTTTGACAAAAATCCCCCCTTATTATTACCAATGATTTGAAGCTAGAACCATATTGATCGTGTCTCTGAGTCGACCTAGGTTAGCTATGTGCTACAAAATTAACGTAGTTAAATTGTTTTGGTGCGTGTCGACAACGTAATATCACTTTGTCCAACTAAAACATGGAAAGAAAACAATATATACAAGGCATCGTAGATTCCTCCAACCATATCACCCTTATAGACGATTGAAGAAGGCTTTTTATGGTTGTCAGGAAAATGAAATGGCGCCTACACCGTTATAAGGCAAAGAAGTATATGATCGTGTGAAGCACATCTTGAATGTTTTTGGGAAAACCAACAGAAGGATGCATCTGACAAGCAAATTTGGAAGAAAAAATCCATATTTTTTTATCTTCCATATTGGTCCGATTTGGATGTCAGACATTGCATAGACCTAATGCATGTTGAGAAAAATGTTTGTGATGGTTTGATTGGCACCCTCCTGAACATTCAAGGGAAGACAAAGGATAATTTGAAATCTCGGCAAGATTTGGTTGAGATAGGTATACGACACCAATTGCATCCAATTGAACAAGGTCGAAATATGTATTTGCCTCCTACAAGCCACACTTTGTCTACAAGAGAAAAAAAAAAAACAATTCTGCAGTGTTTGCGAACAATAAAAGTCCCACAAGGATACTCTTCTAATATAAAGAGGCTTGTATCGATGAAGGAGCTGAAATTGGTAGGGTTGAAGTCTCATGATTGTCATGTGTTGATGCAACAAATATTGCCTGTTGTGATACGAGGTATTTTGCCTGAAAAAGTTAGGGTTGCAATTACTCGTTTGTGCTTCTTGTTTAATGCATTTTGTAACAAAGTCATTGACCCCAATGAGTTGGATGATTTGGAGAACAAGGCTGTCGTTGTACTTTGTCAGTTGGAGTTGTTTTTTCCTCCATTCTTTTTTGATATAATGGTCCACCTAATTGTTCACTTAGCCAGGGAGATAAGGTTGTGTGGTCCAGTTTTTCTTAGATGAATGTATCCTATTGAGCGTTACATGAAAGTGTTGAAAAGTTATACCAAGAATCAACACCGTCCAGAAGCTTCCATTGTTGAAAGATATGTTGCCGAAGAAAGTATTGAGTTTTGTTCTGAGTACATTGATGCACTTAAACCTATTGGGATTCCACAAAGCCGTCATCACCTGTCAGTGGGAGGTAAGGGAACAAGGGGATACAATGTAGTAACACTTACTCGACAACAGTTTGCACAAGCACATTTGTATGTTTTGAATAACACAAAAGATGTTTTGCCTTACATAAAAAGGCACAAACAATTTTTGCAAGAGTGTCACCCAAGAATGAACTTCATGAAGGTGTTACAGGAACATAACAGAACATTTGTTACCTGGTTTAAACAACAAATACTTGCTGATGATAATGCCTTGAAGACTTTAAGACTGTTAGCTGTTGGCCCAAATCTCAACGTTCCCACTTGGAAGGGGTATGACATAAACAATTGTTCCTTCTACACAAAATCACAAGATGATCATAGTACTGTCCAAAATAGTGGGGTCAGTGTCGATGCCGCTTCAGAGCACTTCTGTGGACCATCTGATAACAATCCGATTCAAGCTATGATGCCTTACTTTGGAGTCATTCAAGAAATATGGGAGCTTGATTATACTGCCTTCAGAGTACCTGTGTTTAAGTGTCGGTGGGTAAACGTTAATACTGGTGTACATCAAGATCCATTCGGATTTACGTTAGTAGAACTGGACAAGGTCGGTTACAAGGACGAGCCTTTTATCATGGCAGAACAAGCCAGACAGGTGTTTTATGTCCAGGATCGGTACAATGGCAGATTTTTTGTGGTGTTACGTGGAAGAACGTCAGCCAACACTAACCAAAAATATGAAGGTATATGTGAAATTAGTGACATACCTGGTTTCTCAACAAGGATACCTTCCGTTGTAGAAGACCAAGAGGTTGACGATGAACATGCAATTCGTGTTGACCATGATGAAGGTTTATGGGAGAACATTCATACGTAATCATGGCATATTAAAGTAATGGTTGTATTTACTAAAATAACAAAGAATATAACAAAGTTTCTCTTCATTAATCACATTACATTACAAATATTTTGATGTTGCAAGTTATATATTTTAATAGAGTTACTTATGTTTTTCAGGTTGATGGCAACACCTCCTTTGTCCCCTCCTAATTCTAACGATTGCTCAAATTCCACATCTACAAGGAGTAGACAATTAACCAAGCTACGAAGGTTGACATTGAGAACCTTGGATGAGGCTAGGCCAACGGTAAATGTCAACCCTAATACTGGGAGAGGATCTGGCAACCACAAAGAGAAGTTCCACAGCTATCTTGGTGTCGTTGCAAGAGAGAAGATTCTTATAACACGTTGCAATTGGAAAGATGTACCAGACTCGTTGAAGGATCTAGTATGGGATGATATTTTGGTATGCGTGAATAGTTATTATTTCTTTGATGTTATTCAACTCAGTTTACAATACCTTGTAAATGAGTTACTGTTTTGTATCATTCGTCTGTGCAGGCTAAATTTGATATCCCGGAACATGTCCAGGCAAAGAAGAAAGTTATGTCATTGGTTGGCACTAGATGGAGACAATTTAAGTCTAGCCTAACTAGTAAATACATCTATGCTGACACAAACCGCCAACGAAAACATGACCCATTAGTTATGTATGGTCTGGACACACAAACATGGCAGTTGAGACCCGAAAATCCCTAAATTGGCATGTAAACAAAATAATTTTTTCAAATGAATTAAAAGGTATTATGAATCATATGGGATTGAAAGTAGGATACTAACGATTACTTTTTATTACAGGGAGTTAGGAAAAAAGCCCAAGAAACTCAAAAATTGAATGACTGCCCACATGTGTTGTCGCGTGGAGGCTATGATTTGCTTGAAAAGAAGCTTATGGAAGAAAATATTAAGAAATGACAACAGGATGCGATGAATTCCAAAGAAGATTCATCATCCATCGTGCGTCCTCCTTCTCCCATTCCAAGACAGCTTAAGTGGAAGATGGCCCGAACAAAAAAGTTTGGTTCTATGACAACTCAGGCTGAACAAGAAATAGCGGAAAAAATTGTGAGTATTTCCAATTCGTTAATTACCAACATTTATTTGTATTTTATGTCAAATTTAGTGCCTTGTTCATTTTATGTGTGCAAGACTCTTTAGAAGAACAAGCCACACAAGGCGCATTTGTTCCCCAAGGTCAAGATGACATACTGAATACTGCCATTGGAAAAAAGTATCACCCTAGTCGTGTTCGCGGAGAAGTGACAGGGGTGACAATCAAACAATACTTTGGAAATAGTTCACGTGCATCTAGTGGTTCTTCTGTATCCATCACTCCACAACAATTGGCTGAAATTGTCAAACACATTAAGGAAGAATGCAAAAGAGAGTTAAAGGAGAAATAAAGCTTGAGTTGTCTCAAATGGGCTCACTAGTGTCAAACCCAGTTCAGGCAGACATAGAAAAAGTAGTGGCCAGAGTCAGCACAAAGGGGAGTTGCGCAGAAAATGAAGCCAACCCTTCTGCCGGACAAAATGGTGAGGTTGTTAGCCCGTGTATGGGGTTGTATGTACAATGTAAGGAGTCAACACGACTAGTGGCAATGGGCAAAATTTGTGATGGGAAGTCCAGCATTCACAACGTACAATATGCAGATGATGCCGTTGTGAGGGTTACTGTTGAGACCGTTATCGACGGGGACGCCCAAGTGCCATTCCCCAATGCAAAGATTAAAAAGGTCAAAGACACCCTAAACACATTTGTTGCATGGCCAAAAAATCTTGTGATGCTAATGTCACATCAGGTATCTCTACTAGTAATTGAAATTAGCTACACATGGTTTGTTTTAATGCAAATAAAAGGTCAATTTTTGTTGGGATTAACAAACATATGTTTTACACATTTAGGATCCGGAAAAGTGTCCAAATAATGACATTGAAACGGTTTCAAGTCCAACTACTAATGGAAGTGAGCTTGATGCGTTGGATGATTTGGTTAAGGTTGTACCTGATGTTTATTACAAACTTGTAGCGGTGCGTTGGGAAGGGTATACATTTGGGCATCCAAATGTTGAATCCTCATTGTTCATGATGTGAATGAAATTCTAGCAGGGGACAAGTGTTTGAACATATCCGTAATGCAATTGTGGATCATGTAAGTCAATGTGTAGTTTTGGAATTCGTTATAATAAGTTTTTTTCATAGTCCTTACAAATAAATCTGTTTGTCATGTTTCAATTAAGGGGATTTGATAGGTATATGGCGGAGTGGACCTCATCCTTGGTAAAATCATCGGTGTATGCATTTCTTGAGCCTCAATCAATACACAATGCGAAGGACAGACGTGCAGAAACTCAGGAATACATTGACACATGGATGAAGGATTCCCAAAGAGAGTTGTACCTAGGAGCATACTTGAATCAGTAAGTAAAATGTTTTTATTAGTAGTATTTGGAAATGATCGTGCTACATGAAGGTAACATTATGTTCGAAATATGCAGGGCCCATTGGCAGCTTTTTATTTTGTGTCCTAAAGACCATACCGTTGTATGGCTTTGTTCGTTGCGTAAGAAGCCAGATGTTTGATAGAGTGCTTTTATTTGAGTATTTTTCTATCCTTCTTAGCTTATTTGACCTCTCTTGGACCTTTATTTTCCTATTCTAATTCAGTTTTTGGGCCTAGGCAAGTAAGTGGACTTAATTACTAATTGTTGCGTATTTTTGGATTTTTGCTCACTTGATGTATCTGACTTGTGCAGGACCTATAGGGTGCTACCGATCTCTGAATGGAGCGTTCTAGGAGTACCTGGAAAGATAACGAAAAGATCTACAAGTTTACTAGAAATAGCCCGAGGCCAATTCTGTCATTTAGAGGGTCATTTTAAGCTTTGAAGTTAGCACCTCTGCACTTGTAATTTTGGGCTGCGAATTTGACTTTCATGGTTGTAAATAGCAAATAATTAGATTGTTGGGTTTGTTTATGACCCATTTCATTTTCAGAACTCAGTCACTACATATATTAGTGACTTTAGTGAAACTTGGGCAGCACTCTTTACATTTCAATAAACAAGTTTTATTTTTCATTCCTTTAGTTTTTAGAATCAAACCCTTGTTCTTCATTTTCTCTCAATTGTTCTTGCTTGTTCTTCATTGTTCTTCATTTTTGTTTTCCTGTTCTTCCATTCTCATGCAATAATTCCACGGGGCTTTCACTGATGATGATCATGGAAAGCTAAATCCTCAATCAATTCAAGGATCCAACCCAAGCACAAGGAGAAATTGAGTTCTGGTTTAGAATTCCGAATCCTATGTGAATGTTCATCTTCTTCTTCAATTGTTATTCTGTTTTCATGATTATGAATGCGTTTAGGATTGAAAACGGATTAGGTTATGAATTCATTTCCTAATTTTGAATATTAATCACAGATTAATTGGATGATATTTCATTTAGGGTTGTGGTTTCAATCAATTTAGGGGTTAAGTCGATTGACTTGCTTCTAATGAGATTGAATGAACTTTTATAATAGGATAAATTTCTAAGAACAATGATGATTCGAATTGCTTGGTGAGGTGAATTGGATTGATACTTTAATTCTGTTTTACATCACTTCTTTTGAATTCTGTTAGTTTCTGTGTTGCTCTTTAATTTTAGTTTACGTTTTTGCAAGTTTTACTTATGCACATAAACTGTTCGATAAAATTCCCTCCTCACTGTTATTAGTAAATTGAAGCTAGAACCATATTGATTTTGTCTCTGAGTCGACCTAGGTTAATCCTGTGCTACAAAATTAACGTAGTTAAATTGTTTTGGTGCGTGTCGACAACGTGATAAACTGGCGCTGTTGCCGGGGACACGGTTCATTGTGTGCTAGCTTTAATTTGCTGTAAATAGTTCATAGTAGTAGCTATATATATATATATATATATATAAAATGTTTGCATACATTCACTTCATATTGACATTCTGTTGCACAATTGCATTTTATCACATATTTGCATTGTTGTTGTTGTGCATTCTGAAGTATAGATGATGTAGTTCATGTGTGCTGTAAAAAAACAGAGAAAACAGTGAAAAAATAAAGCAAAAAACAGAGTAGTAGTAGGGAGAAAGTAGTGTAGTGTAGTTGTTTTTGTAGTGTCATTTTGCTATCCCAAAATTTTTCAAACTTGTGCAGTTTGACTTGTGATTAGTTTCACAAGGTTTATCCCCCATTTTAAACAAAAGCAACCCTTTTAAGGGTTGGTGTGGGTTCAAATTGGCAAATTCGAACTCTAAGTAGGAGTTTTGGACCAGTTTTTACAATTACCGTAAGGGCATTTTGGTAATTTCACAGCAAACTATCTCGGAATTGGCTGGAATTTTACCAGAAGGTGCAGAAAATTCATACATCAAGTTGAACCTTTTATGAGTAACACGTTCACCAGGGGTCCAAATCGCCAAATTCCATCGTTTAGGCCATTTTTTTAGGCGATTTTCAAATTTCATGATTTTTAAAAATCACCAAAAAAAAAATCACAAAAATCAATCATGATTTTTAAACATTCACAGTTATTTTTTTAGATTTTTCAAAAATTTTTAGGGCAGTTTTCCAATTTCTATTTTATTTCAGCATATATAGTTAGTAGTGTCCTGGTAGCATAGCTGTTTGATATTTCTGTGCTGTCTGTGTTTATTATTCCTTATGAGCTGAACTGTGTATGACTAGGTCCACATCAAGTGAATTACATTCATTTGATCCTGAGATAGATAGGACATTTCACATATTAAACAGACATAACCTTAGGTTAGATGACTTTGATAGTGTAGTTTTAGACAGTAGTGTAGTATCTTCTGACTTTGATTCTGAATCTGCTTTTACTCCTTCTACTTCTACACATCTTGATATCATGGCTGATAACAACCTAACTCTTAAGGAGTTAGCTACACCAGATGTTGTTTACCAACCTTGGTGTATTCAATACCCTGAGACTCAGGTCAGTTATGAGCTGAAATCTGGCCTGATCCATTTGCTCCCTAAGTTTCATGGACTTGCTGGTGAAGATCCACATAAATACCTTAAGGAGTTTCATGTGGTGTGTTCCACCATGCGACCACATGATGTTCATGAGGATTATGTTAAGATGAAGACATTCCCTTTCTCTCTGGATGGTGTTGCTAAGGATTGGTTGTACCTTCAACCAAATCCTATCACCACTTGGACTGACATGAAGAGAAGATTTTTGGAGAAATTCTTCAACAAGATGTGTGCTACCTGTCCTCACCATCAAATCAGTGAACAATTACTGATTCAGTACTTTTTTGAAGAATTGATGTTGATGGATAGGAGTATGATAGATGCAGCTAGTGGAGGCGCTCTGATGGACAAGACCCCTCTTGCTGCAAGACAGTTGATTTCTAACATGGCAGCCAACTATCAACAATTTGGTGCTAGAGTTACAGCAACTAAGGTGACGGCTGCAAATGAAGCTTTTGTCTCTATGGTTGCTGATAACCAGAGATTGGAGAACAAATTGACTGAGTTGACATCCCTTGTGAGGAAGCTTGCTATTGGGCAACAACAGAATGTGATGGCAGCAAATCAACCAAGGCTCTATGGTATTTGTTGTGTCCTTGATCATCCCACAGATGCATGCCCCACTCTCCAAGAGACAGAACAACCTGCTGAAGTTTCTGCCATGCAACCTGGCCAGTCATTCAGACCTCAACAACAGTATAATCCTTACTCCAACACTTATAATCCTGGTTGGAGAGATCATCCAAATTTGAGGTATGGTCCTGGTCCACAACAACAACAGCCATTTAGACCTCCACAACAACCCTTCCAGCCTACCACTACTAAATACCAACCTTCTCCTTTCAGACAACAGCCACAGTTCCAGCAACCTGCACCTGCACCTACACCTGCACAACCTGTGCAGGCCAGTTCTGCACCTTCTTTGGAGGATTTAATGAAGCAAATGGCCAGCAGCAATCTCCAGTTTCAACAAAATGCCAGTGCCACCATCCAGGACCTGCAGACTCAGATTGGACAGTTAGCTACAACTGTCAACCAGATGCAGCAGCAAGGTTCTGGTAACCTTCTAGCACAACCAGTTGTTAATCCAAAGAATGTGAGTGCCATTACCTTGAGGAGTGGCACGGAACTTCCAGATGCAGGTGCTAAAATTGATGCTGGTGCTAGTAAAAAAGTTGATAATGGTGCCAAAACAGATTCTGCACCAAAACAGATTCCCTTACCTTTTCCTTCTAGAGCCATTCCTGCAAAGAATGTAGTGGAGCTTGATTCAGGAGGGTGGAAGTCAACATTCCCCTCTTGGATGCCATCAAAAAAATTCCAAAATATGCAAAGTTCTTGAAGGACTTGTGCACCCACAAGAGGAAGCTTAAGGGAAATGAACAAATGAAGATGGGCAGAAATATTTCTGCACTGATACAGGGTAAAGCTGTTGATGCCATCCCACTATCCACCTTGCCACAGAAGTGCAAGGATCCTGACACTTTCAGGGTCCCATGCACCATTGGAGATATTACTTTTGCAGATGCCTTGTATGGTCTTGGAGCCTCCATTAATGTCATGCCCACATCAGTTTACAGAGCACTACACCTTGGGGAGATGAAACCCACTGGTGTTGTCATCCACTTAGCTAACATGAGTGCTGCACTTCCACTTGGACTTATTGAAGATGTGCTGGTGCGGGTCAATAATTTGATCTTCCCAGCAGATTTTTACATTTTGGATATGGAGAATGAGTCTTCCAGCCATGGTCCCACTTTGATCCTAGGGAGACCATTCTTGATGACAGTAAGGACCAAAATTGAAGTGCATGCGGGAACTGTTTCTATGGAGTTTGGTGATGACATTGTTCAGTTCAACATTTTCGAGGCTATGAGACATCCTGCAGAGGAGCATTCTGTTTTTCTCCTTGATATCATTGATGCTGCAGTAGATAGTGTAGATATTTCTGATTTACTTTCTGATTTTTTTGATCTTTCTTCTGACTTTTCTGACTTTGATCTTGGTTCTTGTAATTGTACCTGTGATGATTCTGCTGCTGTGTGTAGCATTTGTGCGGAAATTTCCTCCACACTTCACTCTAATTGTGTTCCAGGTACAGATACAAGTTCTGAGCCTACTATCCCACTTTCCTCAGCTTATAGTCTTCCCTCACCTTCCACTATTCAACCCCCTTCCTTGGAGCTGAAGTCACTACCATATTTAGATGATGCTCAGAAGCTTCCAGTTATCATATCTAGTAGTCTGCCACTGGAACATGAAGAGAAGTTGATGCATGTCTTGAGGGGCCATAAAAAGGCCATTGGATGGACACTTGCTGATCTTCCTGGAATTAATCCTTCCATCTGTATGCATCAGATACTTTTGGAGGATGATTCTAGACCAGTGAGGCAACCCCAAAGGAGGCTGCATCCCACTATTCTTGATGTGGTGAAGAAGGAAGTGACGAAGCTACTAGCTGCAGGGATCATTTATCCCATCTCTGATAGCACTTGGGTGTCACCTGTCCAAGTGGTTCCTAAGAAGTCGGGTCTCACAGTTGTGAAGAATCAAGATAATGAGCTGATTCCGACTAGAGTGACCAACAATTGGCGAGTTTGCATTGATTACGGGAGACTCAACCAGGCCACTCGCAAGGACCATTTCCCTCTCCCTTTCATTGATCAAGTTTTAGAGAGGTTGGCAGGTAAATCACATTACTGCTTTCTTGATGGTTTTTCTAGTTACATGCAAATTCACATTGCACCAGAGGATCAACATAAGACCACATTCACCTATCCATTTGGCACATTTGCTTACCCGGATGCCTTTTGGCCTATGCAACGCACCTAGCACCTTCCAAAGGTGCACGGTAAGCATCTTTTCTGATTTATTAGAGAGTTGCATGGAGGTGTTTATGGATGATTTCACTGTTTACGGTTCCTCTTTTGATGCATGTTTGGATAGTTTCTCTAGAGTGCTTGATCGATGTATTAGTACTAACCTTGTTCTTAACTTTGAGAAATGCCATTTCATGGTGCATGAGGGTATAGTCCTAGGACATTTGGGTCTCTAGTAGAGGTATTGAGGTCGATAAGGCCAAAATTGAGGTGATTACCTCTTTGCCTTACCTCACTTCTGTGCGGGAAGTACGTTCTTTTCTTGGACATGCAGGTTTTTATAGGAGATCATTCAGGATTTCAGTAAAATTGCATTACCATTGTCCAAGCTTCTCCAAAAGGACGTAGACTTTACATTTGACCAGCCTTGCAAAGAGGCATTTGAGGGATTGAGGAAGAAGCTGACTACCTCTCCCATCATGCAGCCACCAAATTGGGAGCTTCCCTTTGAGCTGATGTGTGATGCCTTTAATTATGCACTTGGGGTTGTGTTGTCCAAAGAGTTGGTAAACTATCCCATGTCATTGCTTATGCTTCAAGCACTTTGGATGCAGCCCAAATTAACTACACCACCACTGAGAAGGAGCTTTTGGCTATTGTTTTTGCTCTAGATAAATTTAGATCCTACTTGTTGTGCTCCCATATCACTGTCTTTACTGACCATGCAGCTTTGAAATACCTGTTGAAGAAGCCTGATGCTAAACCTAGATTGATCAGGTGGATGCTTCTTCTTCAGGAATTTGACATTGAGATTAAGGACAGAAGTGGTGCAGAAAACTTGGTTGCTAATCACTTGAGCAGGATTGAGGGACCTCTTGAGTCCTTTCCCATTCGTGATAATTTTCCTGATGAGCATTTGATGCATTTGCATTCATCACATGTCACACCTTGGTTTGCTGACATTGTTAATTTCCTTATTGCATCTGTTGTTCCACCTCATGCATCTAGGTCCCAAATAGATAAACTTAAGAGTGATGCTAAATACTATGTTTGGGATGATCCTTATTTGTGGAGGTTTGGTAGTGACCAAGTGATCCAAAGGTGTGTGCCTGACCATGAAATTCAGTCTATTCTTCAGTTTTGTCATGGCACACCTGCCGGAGGTCATTTTGGTCCTTAGAGGACCACTAAGAGGGTATTAGACTGTGGATTCTTCTGGCCCACCTTGTTTAGAGATGCTCATCACTTTACCACCACTTGTGAGCAGTGTCAGAGAGCAGGAGGCACAATTACACATAGACATGAGATGCCTCAGCAACCCATTATTTTTTGTGAGATTTTTTATGTTTGGGGTATTGATTTTATGGGTCTATTTCCTGTTTCTCATGGCTTTTCATATATTTTGCTTGCTGTTGATTATGTTTCTAGATGGGTTGAGGCTAAGGCCACCAGAACTAATGATTCTAAAGTTGTTGTGGATTTTGTGAGATCCAACATTGTTTGCAGGTTTGGTGTGCCCAAAGCCATTATCAGTGACTAGGGGAGCCATTTCTGTAACCGGTCATTCGCATCCTTGCTTCAGAAGTATAGGGTTGTGCATAGAGTTGCTACACCTTATCATCCCCAAACTAATGGGCAAGCAGAGGTTTTTAACAGAGAGATCAAACAAGTGTTACAGAAGGTGGTGCAACCCAACAGAAAAGATTGGAGCAAGCTTCTTGAGGATGCTTTATGGACTCATAGGACCGCTTACCGCACACCTTTGGGGATGTCTCCCTATAGGGTGGTTTTCGGTAAGGCATGCCACCTTCCAGTGGAGATTGGGCACCATGCTTATTGGGCAGTGAAGAGTTGCAACATGGCATTTGATGAAGCGAGTATGAAAAGGAAGCTTCAGTTGCAAGAGCTTGAGGAGATTCGTTTGGAAGCCTATGAGAACTCCAAGATTTACAAGGAGAAAGATAAGAAATTCCATGACTCTAGGATTCTTAGAACGGAGTTCCATAGTGGCCAAAAAGTGTTATTGTTTAATTCTCGCCTTAAGCTTATTTCCGGTAAACTTTGATCTAGATGGGATGGACCTTTTGTTATTACTAATGTTTTTTCCCCATGGTGCAGTTGAGACTAAAAATGAAGCTACTGGCAAAGTCTTCAAGGTCAATGGTCACCAACTCAAAGCATTTCATGAGAGCCCTCAAGTGGAGGAAGAGCTTGGGGAGGACATCTCTTTGGTCCTGCCAATTTTGTGTGAAGATGTGTCTTGAACGACATTTGGGGAGTTTCCTTTTCCCCTCTTTTATTTGTTGTCTCTTTGTTGCATTTCTTTGCATGCTTACATTGAGGACAATGTGCATTTCAAGTGGGGGGTGAAGGGTCCTTAAAATTTTTGAAACTCTGGTTATTTTCTGTTTTCTGTTTTTTGTCTGTTTTGTTGCTGTCTGTTTGTCAGTGTCTGTTGTTTTCTATTTTCTGTTTATCTGTCTGTATATATTCTGTTTGTCTGTTTTAGTTTTTGAGTCTGTATGTTTTTGTTGTCTGTTTTTGCTGTTTCTGTTTGTTGCTATTTTTATTTAATTTAGGCACTTTTTCATGTTTTTCATAGAATTTCTAATTTGCATAAATTGTGAGAAATGTTAAAAAGTTGGTTGGATTGAGAGGTTTCATACTTGATGTGAATCATTGTTGCAATTGTTGAAGTGATAAGTAGGCTTGAGAAATAGAATTTAAGATGAACCATGTGTGGTAGAATTATGCCTTGTGAGTTTTTGAGTCTTTGTGAATATGTTCTTTCATGTGTGATTTCACCCTTGTGCTAGATTACTCTATGTTTTACCTTGCCTCTTTTGACATTCCTTGTTGCACATGCTTTGATTGAGATGATTTAGGCCTTCTTTCTTTTAGCCACTAGCCAAATAAGCCTATCCTTGTGTTGATATCCATTGCCATCCTCTTTGAGCCTTAGCCTTTCTTTCTTGTTTAGCTCATTAAAAACTAAAAAAAAAAAAAATGATGGAAAACCATGTTACCCTAGCTTTAGGGAGAAAAGGGGCTTTGGAATTGTTTTGGGAGTGAGTTTCAAACAAGTGTGGGGTGTTTGTCTTTTGTTTTGTTTTGAAAGAAAAGAAAAGAAAAAGAGAAAAGAAAGAGTTCAAATAGCAAAAGTTCAAAGAAAAGAAGAAAAAGAAGAAAAGTAGAAAAAACATTGTGTATAAGCAAAGAAAAAGAAGTTCAAGCAAAGAAAAAAAATAAAAAATATATGCAATAAAAGTTGTTATAGTTCATTTTCATCCTTGTAAATTCTTTTAAATTTCACCTTGCTTCTACCCTTCTTTTATCTTGTTGGCTTGCTCCCCATTGTTCCTCTTTTCTCGTAAGCTTTAGCCTAAATATCCTTTTCTTATCCACCTTTCCCTAAGCCATTCATTACAAGCTAATAAAGTCCTTTTGATCTTTTGATGCATGTGTATTTCAAGTTGAATGAATGAGAGGTTTGTCAATGCTTGGATGTGCTAGTTGCATGTGGTGTTTGAGTGTAAATACAAGACATACACATCATGTGAGGTTGAGTGCCACCCTTTGAGTGAATTCTATCACCTTGGTGCATTCTTGATTCTAAACTTGACTACTTTTTCACTTTGTGCTTTGTGATCATGTTTTCATGGATTGTTTGTTACCTCAACATTATTCTTCCATCTTTCCATCTATCACTTTTGAGCATTCTTCTGATCCATTGAAAAATATGTGTGCCTTGTTCATACCCTTTCTTTAAATTTTTGGTTTACTTTAGTTTGAATTTTTCTCTTAGTCTTTCTTTTAGTTTTGCCCAGGAGTGCAAAAGTTTAAGTGCGGGGTATTTTGATAGAGTGCTTTTAGTTGAGTATTTTCTATCCTTCTTAGCTTATTTAACCTCTCTTCGACCTTTATTTTCCTATTCTAATTCAGTTTTTGGGCCTAGGCAAGTAAGTGGGCTTAATTACTAATTGTTGCGTATTTTTGGATTTTTGCTCATTTGACGTATCTGACTTGTGCAGGACCTATAGGGTGCTACCGATCTCCGAATGGAGCGTTCTAGAAGTACCTGAAAGATAACGAAAAGGTCTACAAGTTTACTAGAAATAGCCCGAAGCCAATTCTGTCATTTAGAGGGTCATTTTAAGCTTTGAAGTTAGCACCTCTGCACTTGTAATTTTGGACTGAGAATTTGACTTTCATGGTTGTAAATAGCAAATAATTAGATTGTTGGGTTTGTTTATGGCCCATTTCATTTTCAGAACTCAGTCACTACATATATTAGTGACTTTAGTGAAACTTGGGCAGCACTCTTTACATTTCAATAAACAAGTTATATTTTACATTCCTTTAGTTTTTAGAATCAAGCCATTGTTCTTCATTTTCTCTCAATTGTTCTTGCTTGTTCTTCATTGTTCTTCATTTTCGTTTTCCTGTTCTTCCATTCTCATGCAATAATTCCATGGGGCTTTCACTGATGATGATCATGGAAAGCTAAATCCTCAATCAATTCAAGGATCCAACCCAAGCACAAGGAGAAATTGAGTTCTGGTTTAGTATTTAGAATCCTATGTGAATGTTCATCTTCTTCTTCAATTGCTATTCTGTTTTCATGATTATGAATGCGTTTAGGATTGAAAACGGATTAGGTTATGGATTCAGTTCCTAATTTCAAATATTAATCACAGATTAATTGGATGATATTTCAGTTAGGGTTGTGGTTTCAATCAATTTAGGGGTTAAGTCGATTGAGTTGCTTCTAATGAGATTGAATTAACTTTCATAATAGGATAAATTTCTGAGAACAATGATTATTCGAATTGCTTGGTGAGATGAATTGGATTGATGCTTTAATTCTGTTTTACATCACTTCTTTTGAATTCTGTTAGTTTCTGTGTTGCTCTTTAATTTTAGTTTACGTTTTTACAAGTTTTACTTACGCACATAAACTGTTCAATAAAATTCTCTCCTCACTGTTATTAGTAAATTGAAGCTAGAATCATATTGATTGTGTCTTTGAGTCAACCTAGGTTAATCCCGTGCTACAGAATTAACGTAGTTAAATTGTTTTGGTGCGTGTCGACAACGTGATATCAATGTTCACATAAAAACAGTAATTAACAAGTAATATGTTCAGGACGCGATACATGAAATAGGTTGACATATCATTTATGCTTTAACAACAATTCTCATGTTTGTCAATGTTTATCAGTGCAATGAAGAAATTGAAGACCACTACAACCGATAAAGCAAATCCACCTCCACCCACCTGGATTGAGTTAAAGGTTACAATTTTGATAAAGCCTACGTATCCATGTACCGATATTTAACAAATGTTGGATTGAAACAAGTTGATTTGTTTGTTTACTTATGTTTTAGAGCCATGTTCAACCCGGAGGATATGAGTGTAGGTATTACGTAATGTATTAGATGTGGAACATAGCTACAGGGGATCTGAAGAATGAGTGGACCAAGGTATAATTATAGTAACAACTTCAAAATTCATCAACTTAAATGAATATATATGTGTCAATCACATTAAACTAAATTCATATTTCCTATAATAATATTGCAGTGGTTTCATGATGGAACATCGTTGGCTGTTGAACAGATAACAGTTATACGAAAGCAATGGGCAACTTTTTTTTTGGAAGTTAAATGTGCAATGGAAGATTCCTCATTCAATCACTTATTACATTTGACACAGCCTTAACTTTTTAGTTGATTATCTTTTATAATTGTAGAACCTCCTGAACATTATGAACATTGTTAGACACACGACAATTATTGGTGATTTCCTTGTCATGTTTGTCAATGTTTATGTTTGACATGGATCATTTTATTACAATTGTCTTCTGAATGGTATTTAAATTGGGTTATTGATTGCTTTGTGTGCCGTTGGAAATGTGAAAGTTTGACATTACTTGGGAATAGTTATACGGATAGTTTTGGAAATGATGAAGACCTTGTCTTCAGATTATTATTTGCTTTTATTGTTTCGTGATAGTTTTGACTCAAATAGTGTACTTGATAAATCTTTAAATGGCAAAGCAAAGCAAATGTGTTAATTGAACATGGAAGAGATCAACACATTAATGAAGTCAACATACTTACTGTCATGCTCAGTGAAAAGGTAATATTTTGGTTGTCCAAAGTCTACTCATGATTTCCTTCGTGTGATACATGAATGCATTATAAGTGAATGTGATTTTGGTTGTCCAAGGTACTATTTTGAAGACTGGGAAGTGGCTACAAGTGGGGACGAGTTGGGTAACAAGTTGATGGAATTTAAAAGCAACACAAGGTGTTGTTCTTTTAACCTTCTGCAGTCTAAAAGAATGTGGTGGAATTGATTTTGTGCTAATAGTAATGCTGGTGATTATTAGTTTTAGTATTTGAGTTTATAATAACCTGGTTTCTTAAAAAAAAAAAATTAAATACATAAAATAATAATATTTTACTGTAGCTGTACTGCAGCATGGCGCTGATAGCGTGGGAACGGCGCGGTTAGCGTGGGATGCGGCGCCAGTAGCGTGGGATGTGGCGCCAGTAGCGTGAAATTGCACCAGAAGGCCATTTCTTACGGCCTGATGGCGCGGATAGCGCCAGTTTGGCGCAATTAGCGTCAAATACGCGCCCAGTTGGCGCGGTTAGCGCCGTAGTGGCATGATTAGCGCCATAAGTGCCGAGGAAGCTTTTAGTTGTGCTAATTTGGCGCGAATAGCGCCATATATGGCACGATTAGCGCGGGAACGTCGGCAGAACCAGTATTTAAAGGCCATTTTACGAAATTTTGGCCCAAAAATCATGGTTTCTCCTTCCCCACGACCCCAACCTCCATTGATGCATGCTCCAAGCTTCCTTAGACCCCTTTTCATGGCCTAAACACCTCTCTAAGACCTTTGAGTGTGAGAGGAACCTTTGGGAAAGCTTAATCCTTCATTTCTGCTCTTGAAAAACCCCTTTTGAGTGAGAGGTGGAATCTCAGAGGAGAAACTCAGAGAACTTGAGTCTTGGCGAGGACCCACGGCTTGAGAAGGACACTAAAGCTCGAGAAGGCTGTCCTGAGGTCTTCTGAGTCGTCACTGAGGTAAGAGACTCAAGTTTCTCCGTTTGATTTTGATTCTGGGGGTTTCCATGAATAGTGACCCATATAAGCTGGGATAGAATTAGCCCAAGGTCCTGTAGAGAAAGTTGTAGAGAGCGATGAATAGATGAAGGATTAGCTTTCAATTTCTGATTTAGATAACTTTGAAATTTGGCTCTGCGACCTGTATGTGAGGCCTTTGTGATAAATCATTTGTGGAATTAAGGCCATTCCAGAGCCTTGATTATGCCTGTTATGAGCCTGTGTGGCTAATGGAATGGTGCCTTGAGCGAGGCTTGGACCATTCCAGTGATATTATGTATAATGAGGCTGATGAGGGACTATGCCATGCTTATGTTTGCATTGAGTCTGAGATGACTCAGATGCTTGTTATTCAGCTTGATAGACCTTGTATGGTCTGTG